>JAOEGS010014197.1:91587-121081 GCA_025447755.1 Corythornis vintsioides
CCCTCTCCAGCCTTCCTGCAGGATCCTTCCAGGTGTTGGAAGGCACAAACGCCATTTAAAAAATCTTAGGCATGAACTCAATTTAAGAAGCAAAATCAATTACACTGAATGGAGGAAACACTCCCAAGCTTGAGAGCAATTGTTTTTAAGCCCGAAGTGTGTCTGCATAGCAGAAAGTTATTATTTGGACGATTTTTCTACCAGTTTTGGGGTTGCACTGTGTCTCAAACAGGACCAGCTGAAAACTCAGCACTACACGGCTGGCTACACAGGCCGCTTGGACTTCATGTGTAAACTACGGACAGGACTCTCCCAGTTCTTCCCTGCTGTTGGCACACTGGGAGGTAGCAGCAGCGTCCGCCTGACACGGTCTCAGCCCTTCCTTCCCCTCAGAAACGTCAGGACTGGTGCAGAAAGCTCCGGAGAAGAAAATGGGTCCTTCCCCCGTGCCGCCTTCCCGTCTGGAATGAGCTCTTCAGGACAGACCCGCCCCCATATCGGCTGGGGGGGGTGGGGGGGGGCAGCGCGGACCCCTCCCACCCCTCTCCTCCTGCTCCTGCCCCAGCCCCACCTGCTGCCCGCCCGGCCCCGCTCCCCCTCAGGCGGCTCCTTTCCCGCCGGCCAATGCCCGCCTCGCGCTGGCGGCCCGAAGGCGGGAGCGGGGGGGGGGGAGAAGCGGGGGAAGGGCCGCCGGAGACCGCGGGAAGAAAAGGAGCGAAGCGGCCCCGCGCGGGCGGGAGTCTCGTCCCGCGCCCCGCTGCCGCGCGCCGCCTGCTCCGCGCGCTGATTGGCCGGCCGCGCTGCCGGGGCTCCCCGGCGGGCCGCGCCTGATTGGCCGGATCGTAAACCCATGTCCGAGGGCGCCTGGCGGGAGCGGCAGAGCCGCGCGCCCCCTGCGCGCCCGCCCGCCCCAGCCGCCCGCCGCCGAGGTGAGGGCGCGGAGCCTCCCGCCGTTGCCGCCGCCCCCGCCCTCCTTCCCCCCTCCCCCGGAGCGTAGTCCTGAGCTGCGCTTTTCCCTCGCATCCCGCCGGCGACGGGGAGCGCTGCTCCGGGACGGGCGGGAGCGGCTCCTCTTAAGGGCCGGGCTAAAAAACACCTTTTCGCTTTGCAGATGGAGGTGAGCGTCCTGACGCTACGGGACCTGGCGAGCAGCCGGCCGGGGCGGCGGGGTCGCGCCGAGGCGGCCCAGAAGGTGAGCGAGCGGCGGACGGGTGGGGGGGATCCGGGTACCGCGGGAGTTACTTCGCGCGTTACTCCGGCTCTCTTGGTGCGGGCAATCGCGCAGCGCGGAGCTCCGGGGGGGACGATGGGACTGGGTAGGGCCTTGGCCACCCCTGTGTCCAGAGCCTACTCGGGCCGCTGCGCCTCAGCCCCGTTCTTGCAGCGGTGCAGGGCCTCGGCCCGGAGGGACTTGGAGGCGGGTCGGGCCGGGCGTGTGCCCCCGGATCGTGGTCCCCTTGCTCCCGATGCCGGCATCTGGAGTGCTGCCTGTTGAGCCACCGCACCTGGCCCGTCCTGCAGTGCTCGTTTGTACAGCAGCAGCATCTTGGCTGTGGGCACTTGGAGCATAGGGGTGTCCCACGCTTGATATTAAGATAAAAAGACAATCCAGTTGGAGCCACCGTGACTCACACCACCGTTGTCAAGTGAGTGATTACACTCTGGCGTTATTCCCAAGGAAACGGTTTTTAGCTTTCACTACATAAGCAAAACTCAATGGGCAATCTCAAGCATCCGTGGGTAAGGTGGAGGAGACTTTTGTATAGGTTTCCCCTTCAAGGGCTAACCAACACCGGGCCTGACATCACATGGGAATAGTACAGTCCTGTGCTTTAGCTGTAGTTTGAGTGTGCTGATGTCCATGTCCTCTATGCTTGCCTTCCAGCCTGGAAAAATATGCCAGGATTAATACAGCAGAGCTCCCAGGTCAAGAGATTTAAGCAGTGCCACTCTTCTAGGAACAAGCTTATAATTCATTTCTGGCCCCACCAGCCAGGAGATAGGATGTCTAACCTTGAGCTATATTACCTTGCTCAGTAACAGCTCCTGAGCTAGAACCAATTCATTACCTTCTGCACATGCTCAATCTGAGTCCTTCAAAGATCCCATAATTCTTGTCAGATTTAGCTCCTAAAATCTCAAGTATGTGTTTCAATTCCTGCTGACATGCTAAGTTCAGCCAGACTTTCCTGTCCTCTTGTAAGACATTTCTGATGGGATCAAGGTGAATCTCATACTTCTATCAACTGCCCTTGTGGTTTTGCTGAATACAGCTAGGAGTTCATAGAGCATTGCAGCTACTGGAAAGAAAAAAAAAAAAAGAGGGAGGGGGGTGGTGAAGTTAAGATTGTTAAGAACATTTCTTACCTTACTAGGCAGTTAGGATGTTCAAGAACTAAAGATCTGAAGGGTTGGTAGAAGATGTGCTGCTCATGTAGTGCTGCTGCTTTTTCTATTGTATTTGCACAAACATGAAAACTTGAGGTAGAACAACAGGTTGCTTCAGTTGCTGTCACTATCTTTCCATCAGCACCAGCCACAGTGAACAAGAACTTAAGGGGAATGTAGACTTTCTTCATTGCTGATTACATGTTCATTCACTGCCAAATGTGAAATTGCAGGAATATATTGAGTGCAAACAGAATATGAATGAATATTCCAAGAAGTACCAGGGCCTATAAATTGACTCTTATTTACCGAATGGTAAATTACAACTGGATGTTAGTTGTAAAAAGGTTGTTACATCAGTTGATGCATCATCTGGGTAATTCATAGGTGAATGTATGCAAAAGTGTTCATCAGTGCTCAGAGCAAAATGCAATGTGCCCAGTTCTTTTCCAGTTTGAATGCTACAGAACCACTCCTAGTAAAAGCCAGCTTCAGATGTCACTAGAGCTTCTTTCTGCTCTCTACCCAGGCGAGTAGAGATGAGGTTATATTTAGAATCACCTATTTAAATATCTATATCAGCTAGTGATAGCTGAATTGTTCCAAATAAACAGCAAAACTCAACTTGGAAAGTCCTTACAGCAAACCAGCAGTACCTTCATGTTTTATTTCAGGCTATATTCCATTTCAGAATTAAACTTGCTGCACAGAATAAAATGCATAATAACAATACCTGCCTTCAAAGTTGTCATGTTAGACTTTTAAAACTCATTTTGGAAACAAACAAAACCATAAACAAAAAAAAAGTGGTAAAACTTGCTCAGTTGGAGACCAATACCAAAAAGCCACAGCTGGACTGATGAGCAAACAATTTCAAGCCTGATTTATAGTTCAAAAGCAGTTTGCTGTGGTTGCAAAGGCTTCACTCAATTTCAGCAGTTTATAAGCTCTGATAGCTTTCTGGTAATAAACTGTCCACTTCCTCACTTCACTCAAGGTGCATCCAATCATTTCAAGGGGTTAAATCTAGAAACCACTGAGCAATATTAGCTAGAGTTTCAAAAAAGCAGTGTCCTGTTTGTAGGGTATTAAGGAGAATTAAGTGATTAACTATCTAGGAACACAATATTAATCTCCTTAGGCAAAAAGCAACAGTACAACTTTCTGCATGGGTGTTTCTGGAAGTCCTGCTCCATACCAGGTTTGGGATTTATGGGCAGTGCTGTCTTGGAGTAACAGTCAAAGTTTAAAAGCCTAATAGGCCACAGGTTTACTGGTTGACTTCAGGTTCTGTAAGTCAGGGCTGTATCTCATACATGCTGCCTCCAGGACACTAGCTTGTAGAGTAGTTTACCACTTCCACCAAAGGCAGAAGAACTGTATGAAATAGGAGTGCCAAGGCATGAGTCACCACAATTACCTTTGTAAACACTATGAAATTGCTTGTTGGACTGTTTTGTTTCCTGTTGTGTGTAAAGAACTTTTTGTTTTTAATAGGAAAACATATTTGATCGATCCAGGATGGCCCCAAAGACTCCGATTAAGAATGAACCAGTTGATCTCTCAAAGCAAAAAGGCTGCACCCCAGAAAGAAATCCAATTACACCTGTTAAGCTCGGTGACAGACCTCAGCCTGATCCCTGGACCCCCACTGCTAACCTGAAGATGCTTGTTAGTGCTGCTAGCCCTGACATGAGGGACAGGGAAAAGAAGAAAGAGCTCTTTAGACCTATAGAAAACAGTGAGCAGAGTGACACACCTGAATCATTACAGGTGAGACTGAGAACACAGTTACTTTATGTTCAGTTAGAACTCAGACCTTCCAGAAGTTGTGCCTTCATTTTTCTTCCAACTTGTCCTTTGCTCCCTATGTAGAATTGAAAAACATTCCCAGGGATAGCTGCCTGCACAGCACTGGCTGAGCAGTAGGACTTTCAAAGACTAAAAGTAACTGTCATACTAGTAACTGACCTGAGACCCCTGAATATTACTTAAAAGATTACTGAGTATTACAGTGAAGGAAGTAGATCTTAAAGGTGTCATTTTCCCCAGCTTAAGTGCTTCTGATGCAATTTTCTGAACCACATTAGAAAGAAAATTGCCAGATCATTTTTTAAACAGACAGCATTTTCAAAAGCATGGGAGGACATATTTTTCCATATACTTTTGAAATCATACACCTTGCCCACAACAACTCTGCAGAGTGGTTGGTTGAAGCCTTTCTCCTCCTTTCCACCCCAGCCCCCAAACTAGTACTCAGACACCATGGTCAAATTTTAAGAAGATTTTTATCTGCCAAGAGTTGGGCAATGCAAGGGGCTGATCCCTGTCCTCATTTTAGGAAATGCATCCATAGAAAGGATGACATCAGCTTGTAATAAGTACTATTTTAGTTTTCTTTCAGACTTTTTTTTTTTTTTCCCCTGTTGGTCCAACCACTGCTTTCCCCAGTCCTTGATTATATTTTGTAGAATATAATTTCTTGGTGATTTCAGTGAGAGGAAGATAGTTCTGGGGTCCTCCTGCTGCAAAGCATCATTTGATAGATACAGATCACCCTACAGGTAGAGATTTTACAGCACCTAAACTAATAGCAGGTGAAGAATTCTAGAGTTTAGATAATCATAAACAGTTCTTTAAAGGTAATTCCTAACACAGCTTCCAGAATGTAGAAACTAGTCGATGTTAAAGCTTAGTTCATTACCACTCCAAGCCTGCTAAGGTTATATGGCATTTTGGGGGTAGCTACTATAAAAAACTTCAAATATTTCCAGGTCTGAGCTTGAATATTGCTAATATCTGAAATATGCCTTACTTGGCTGCACCTTACTTTAAAAGCTCTGCACTAAAGGGTTAACATTTATTTTTAACAGTATGATATGGTAGACGACAGCACGGTTGATGAATTTGAAAAGCAGAGGCCCAGCAGAAAACAGAAAAGCTTAGGACTCTTGTGCCAGAAGTTTCTAGCTCGCTATCCAAGTTACCCATTGTCAACAGAAAAAACTACTATTTCTTTGGATGAAGTGGCTTCAATTCTTGGTATGTATACCCTCAAAAATATGGTAACTGGTCACCCTGGGGTAACCAACCGAGGGCCTTCAAAAGATCATCCTTTTTGCAGAGTACATTTAAGGTCTGCCTTTCTCTGGATCTGGATGCTCTTCTAATCCTACTAATCTCTTGATTGAGAAATGCCTAATCTTGACTGGAAATGCCTAATAATTCAAAGTGTCTTTACTGCTTGATAATGCTATCATTCTGAAATCTGCTTTCTTACTGGACAGGTCTAACCACCATCTATTTACCAGCTCTGTTACTTTCTTTTAAATTTTCAATTTGCTGAACACTGAAGGAGTTATGAGTTACAAACCCTGTGAAGTAGGACTATAAACAACACATTTTTTGTTCAAAATGGAACATTTGGGGAAACAATTGCAAACTCAAAGATGTAGGAAATCAGCTGAGTTTACTGCCTGACTTCAGTAATGTGCCTGACATATGTTCCACTATCACGATTCTCCAAGGTTATTTTAGCTTTAAGTAGTGTCTTGTGAGGGGAGGCTACCAGGAGACCTGCAAGAGTAGAATGAGAAAATGTGTTGTGTTGAGGTGGCAAGAAGATGCAAGGTGCTGCTTTCTCTGTACAAATGGTGGTTGTAATACAGCTTTTCCTACAAATGTTTATTGCTGGAGACCTATGGAGAGACCACAGAGGGGGTTATACTGCTGGTGCCTGACAGACACCAGGATATGTGTAGCACTCTTGTTTCTCCAGAGTATGTTTCACTCCAATATCTTCTCACACTTGGAAATACTCATGAATTATTTATCCTACTATCTGTTTGAGGCTGACAAGTATTACCCATATTCTCCAGATGGGTAAACAGATGCATCGAGGCCTTGCCTTCTGCCAGGAAGTCTTTCAAAACCTTTCCCCTTGGCTATCTCTTGTTCTGCTCAGCTGATGGTAAGCCTTGTGAGATTTCTGGTGCAGATGAATATATTTATTATATAGAACAGCTGTGCTTCAAGCACAGGTGCTTGGACAGTGAGCAGAGCCACCAGCCTCAGACCTCAACCTTGCTCACAATCAGTCAGGCTAAACCCAAGTTAGACATACTTCATAGATTTTCTGTTGGTGCAGACCCAACCAGCACCAGGAACTCATTTCTGCTGCATTTGGGGAAAGTGGGTTTCCACTGCTTTGCACCTTGTGAAGTCCTTGACACTTCTTTGCTTGGTACATGCTTAGCAGGTAATCGTGCAGGTAACTGTGTGTAAACCCTACCATGGAGCTGGCGAATATGGATGGATCTAATGTGATGTGTCCAGGTGAACAGTGAAAAATATGCTGTGAATACTCAGAGAACAGACTGTTCTCTGTTTTGTTTTGCTGAACTAGATGAGCATCCATCTCTTTTATTTCCTCCCTTTAAACCAGGAGTTGAGCGGAGACGAATTTACGACATAGTGAATGTGCTGGAGTCACTGCACTTGGTGAGCCGTGTGGCCAAGAACCAGTACTGCTGGCATGGCCGCCACAACCTCCCTCAGACTCTGAAAATGCTTCAGGAAGCAGGAGAGCTGCAGTATGGAGAGCTAATGACCTTTCAGCACAAGGAGCAGGACTTGGAGTGCAAGTTTGGAGAAAGGAAAAAGGAAGCTGTGCCAGATTCTCAAGATGGAACATTACTGGACTTTTCAGAAACAGATTGCACATCGGGTAAGATAACTAATGTGTATGATGTGATGATGCACAGACACGAGTCTCTTTATCCAGTTTACTGTGTGACTTTTCCCTCTTGCTTTGCTTTTACATGAAATACAAACAAAAAAAAATTATCTGCAAAAAGCTGCTGAATTAATGATGGAGGTGACTGAATTCTTCCTTCTATCCTGTCCTACAGACAGGCAGGAACTTCTGCCAAGCACTCTTTCCCCAACTGTTCCTTACAGTAAATGTCCTGACAGAAGGTGTCATCTTCCATTTGCCCACTGTTTGCATGCTGGTCATGTAATACATAGTGTTTTAATTACGAAGTCCATTGGAGTAACAGAATTTTAGTGGTGCAAAACTGTGTAACATAATGTAGAATCAGCTTTGGAATCTGACTTTCTAAAAGCTATTTCTGCAAGCTTTAATTTTTATTGCCTTTCAAAGAGAAACTTTTTTCTGCATTATGCAGTTATTTGCTGCCTTTCAAAAAATTTCTGCTTCCCGACAAGGAAATGCTTTACCCCTTTTGTGTGTGAGAACCCTACTTGCTAGTTTTCTGGCTGTGATGGATGACATATGCTAAGAGGCTTGGGTATTATTTGTAACACAGCATCTGCAAACAGCAGAAAGGACAAGTCGTTGCGGATTATGAGCCAAAAGTTTGTCATGCTGTTCCTTGTCTCCAAGACCAAGATAGTCACTCTGGACATTGCAGCAAAGATACTGATAGAAGAGACCCAGGATACAGTGGACCACAGCAAATTTAAAAGTAAGCTGGCTGCTGAGAGGTGAATCGATCAGTCAGTGGGTAAACAGGGCATGTTTGGGCTGACACCAGTAGGTAAAGGCAAAAGCAGGTCAGGAATCTGTTCCTGGAATATGTTTTGGGGATTTATTTTAATTGCAAATGCTGGTTTGTGAAAACAAAGCTTGGGGTGGGGAAGAGTCAGTTTGACAATTATCTCCAAGTTTTAGTCTCAGAATGAAGAAGCAGCTTTTGTTGTTGTTGGAATTTGCTTTTATACTTTAAACCTGTTTCTTATACTGTTCTGAGTGATGCTTCAGAACTTACTGAAATAAATCATGTTCAATGCAATTCATTTTCTTCTCTGCAGAAATGTCTTTTTTTTTTTTTGACTACAGAAATCTTTCACAGCTGGATGGCACAGTTTGCTTTTCAGTTAGTGGGGATTAGTACTTTGTACTCTTGGACAACATAGAAAAGCTCAGCATTAGTAAATAACTCTCAGATAAAAACTTTAAGTCTTTCAAGTACTTTTAAAATAAAGTACTTGCACTTCAGTCTTAAAATTTTATGTGTGAGGAGTTTAGCTGGAAAACCAGAGGGTATCATTCAGCCTAAATGTTATTTGTTGGAGTCACAGAGACTTTTTTTCTAAGAGTATTACATTTTAAGATGATGTGTCCTCTTGTGATCAGCTCTGCACTCGTGTGCCTCATGCCCCTGACTACTTGTCTTTACCCCATGTGGAGGCAGCTGCCTTTTGTGGGCAAGCTGATGATGTAACCTAAATTAAGTAGGTGATCTTAAAACTGAGTAGCTAAGAAGGATGAGCAGCTACAATATGAGGAAGCAGTGACAAGCAGAGGGGCAGGCATGGCAGGCTTCACAGGAGGTGGCTTAAGTCCATCCCAATTCGATTTTACTCAGTCGATGAAAGCTGTGGTGATATCTGGAATGAAATTACCAGTCAGTACTGTGTACTGTGCATTGTAAATGTGACTGCCTTGACTATTTCTGCCCTCTCTCTTTAGCAAAGGTACGGAGACTGTATGATATTGCCAATGTTCTCACCAGCCTAGGCTTGATCAAGAAAGTTCACGTTACAGAGGAGCGAGGACGCAAACCAGCTTTCAAGTGGATTGGGCCTGTGGTGTTTCCTGTAAAGACTGGTAACTTGTGCTGCTCACATCTTTTCTCTTTGTTTTGACTATCCCTTCCAAGGGGTAATAGGTTGTTTTCCATGTGTAAACAATGACTCGTCATTCATTGTCCACCCTGTGGTGATTAACTGCTGTCCAGCCCAACATTTGCCTTTGTTACACTTTATGCCAAAGGCTGGTGCTGCTGGGGTATGTTGAAGGATAACTGTGTCTTGCTGGTATTTTTACACTGACTTACATAACTGTATGAACTGCAGAGCAATGGCAGATATCTTGGCCTATACCTTAAAATCTGGGTCCACAGCTTTTTCTGGGTTGCAAAGTCTCTGTAATTCTGGCATAACTAGACAGTGAATTATTTTCTTTGTAAGGGAACTTCCCAAGGTAGAGCAAGGCCATTTTTTGCACAGTAAAATTCTGCCTGCAAAGAAGGTGGTGATGAGACAGAGCAAAGCCTTAGGCTGGCAATTCCTGGCTAGAAGCCAGAGCAAAGGGAAGCCTTTTGGTAATTGTGTCATGCCATAGCCAAGACCAAGTCAAAGTGAAGGATAATGGTAATGCCATCTTAGTACCTTTTTTCCTCCTGGTTACACACAATAGATGGTAGCTGCTGCTGCAGCTGCCATGGAGCAGAAAGGGGGAAGCCCTTTCCTTGTTTACCAGTGCTTACTGAGTTAAGGTCTGCTTTGGTGGTGTGGGTTTTGAGGTGGTATAGACCTCAAATATATACTCAGGTGATATATTCCTCTCCTCTTGTGGCCAACTTGGTAGCATGGCAAAAGCCTAAATGATGAGCTGTATTCCCTGAGGACTTTTTTTTTTTTTTTTATAATGTTCCTACAGATGAGCTGAGAGGGCACAGCCCAAGATCTGATCCTGTACCAGGGACACAGAGAGGAGCCTGTGCCCCATTTCAGGTCTGTGCAACTGGAAAGCAGAAGCTGACACGTCACGCTTCATTCAACAGTGCACAGCCTTCTGAAGGGACCAGAAGGAAGGTCAGTTCTGAGCCCAGCAGCCCACATCAAGAGAGGCAAGGTAACTACTAATGAAGCATGTTCTTTCATATTCCACTGGATATGCCCAAATGTGGGCCCACCAATTTAAGGCACTTGATTGGGTGGGTCAGCCTAATTAACTGTGTGAGTTATCCTTGGGGGGTGCCTATATTTCTACTGTCCATGTGATGAGACTTGCTGTTTTGAACCCTCCAGTCAAGTGCCTAAAACTAGATGAGATTACTCTGGGCCATACTTCATTTTATCTGCAGTTTGTTTTCCTGTAAATGTTTCTGTTCTCTACTAACTGTAACTACACTGCAGTTTCTTTGGTTAATATTCAGTGTAGATAAAGATTGTTTAGCCACAAGAGCTTGCTTTAGTTTATGGTTCCTAATATAGTGGAATTTACTGTAACAATCTAATGGATAGCTGTTAAAAAAGATAAAGCAATTACAGGGCTTTTCACAGTTCCCTCTTACAGGAAATGATGATGTCGAGCTCCTCTCCAGTGGGAGTGAGAGTTCTGAGTGTCTTGCAGGTTCTGGCTCTGTGATTAGTGGATGTTATAAAAATATGCCAGAATAGAAAAATTATACCAATTATTTCAACATGGCCGGTATCAAAATATGCTTGGTAAATCTACCTGTCATTAATTGAATGTTCCTTTGTTCTTTCAGCCTGTATTGTAAATTCAGATGAATATCACTCCAAAATGATAAATCTAGCAGCTGTCTGCAGGCAGAAAATAGAAGAAGATACTAGGTAGGTTGGTCTTAACTCTAGTCCATTTCAGCTTTGTGCTTGTCGTGTTTAGGTAAGGCTAGATTCCAGTTATGAGACTGAAGATAGAAAATTGTCAGAGAGCCTTGTTACCACTATTTGATAGCTCTCAGTGTGGCTTTCTCTTTTTTTGCCATGGCCAATTTATACCCACCTGTACTTGTACCACTGCAGCTCTTAATCTCGTGTATTTATGGAGCTCATCCCTGCCTCCTCTGACCTGTGGTCTAGGTAAACTGACCAAGTCACAATTCCATGAAAGAGCCTCTGTCATATCATTGGATCTTCTCTAGTTGTCTCCTAATTTCAATTCATTTGTGGACGTCTGACTCTATAGTCAAGTGTAACTGAAATCATTATTGTTCTGCCAAAAAAAGTCTGCTTTTATGTAATTAGAAATAATTAAAAGTTAGGAGGGGAATTTTTTCACATTTATGTCCAACAATGTACTTGTTTGCTTTTAAGGATAAAATAGGGGGTTAATCTTGGACTAAATGCTTTTCTTATTTTCACTACTTTTTTTTTAGGAATAAAGCTTGTGCTACAGAAAAAATACTAAATTCCTCGAGGAACCCAAGTGTACCCTCACCTCTCTCTGTTCTTCCACTTTCTGGGGACTCTGAGTTTTGTGTTAACTCTTTGCCTCAGGCAGTTTTCCCTGTGGTTCAGGCAGATGTGCCAAGCCTCTCACTGTCAAATGGGGTCAGCAGTCAAGCTCTGCATCCTTCCACGCCAGCAGCCTCCAACACAGAAAATGGAAAACCTACTCAGCTCTCCAACCAACCCTTCCTATGCTTCCCATCTTCACCCCTTTTCATGTTGTGTGGTGGTCTTCAGGAAAATAACTTGAGAAAGACTCCACCCACTGCAGGAGAAATGGGAAGCAGGAGTGCAGAAGTTCAGGCTGCTCCTCCAGCTGCCTGTCCCAAACGCAGCTCCCTCAAGTGCACATCACCCTCTGCACCTGTAGATGATGAAGAGCCAGCTGCTAAAAAGCAGACCCTGGAACAGAGTGATGTGCCCCTCTCGCTTGTAATGCCCAAGGTAAAGAAGGCACTTTCATTATCACTTAGGCTTCCTGTTAGAAAAAAACTTTTGCCCAAAATGGTGTTTTCAGAAGTGAAAATTCACTGCACCACTCTTGTCACAAGTACAGATGCTGCCTCCCACATCCTAATAAAATTGTAAGGGGGCTGTGTCAGGAAGGATAGGCATTAACTGGGAGGTGTTTTCACACTACCAGGGAAAATGGACTGAGATTGCTTTGCATAGTGAAGTGATGCTCTGCTGTTCTTTGCAATCAGTGTCCTGATCATTGTTTTCAACAAAGCAGCCTGACAGAGAGGAAGAAATCAATGTTGACTATTGTTCCTCATCTTCCCTTGTTCGCTTGGGTTTTCCCAGACAGCAGCAGCATCACTTACTCCACTGACCTATAGCAAATTTGATTTCTACTTTACCCTGTTCTCTAGTCTGTCCCTCTCTTCTAAGCCCAGTAGTGTCCACAGCAGTCTGGTGGGAGAAAGATGATGGTGAAGCTGAAGTTCAGCTATCTCAGGGTTCTCTTAACTACTGAAAATGGGTGTCAGGCTTAAGGTCATATCAGTGTTTAAATGTAAGCCGTTTGAAACATGTTTTCCCATACAGTAAGAAATGAATCCCCAAGATCTTGCATTTTTTTGTTTATTGTCCCCAAGTACTGCAAGTGAACTATAGCACAGGGCTCAAGCATCACATACGTGACCCTTCAAGCCCTCAGAGAATTACTGACTAATCAGTTTTGTGCTTCTTCATTGCACAGATGCACATTTTACTCTGTAGCTGAGGAAAATGCATGAGACACATTGTGCAATGTTATTTCAGTTTAGACTCTTCATTTCCTCTTTTGTTTTTTTGCTTCGAAGGCTTTTGAGTCACCCAAGGCAGAATCTACCCCAGCCAGTGGTTGTACATCTGCTGTACATCTTGAAGGTTTTCATCTTAACCTCTCAAGTCCTGTTGCTCCAGAGGCTTCAGACGAGTCCACTAAGCCTTTATATTCTCAGGAGCAAGATAAACAGTCTCAAAATAAAGACCCTGATGAGCCCTCTCCAGGAAAAGAGCCCAACTCTAAAGAAAATGCCAAACAGCCTTTCCTACCACAGTATCTTTATGTTCAGCCTGCTGCAGGTAAGCACAGCCATGAGATCTAGAGGGACTCAAACCTCTGCATCTGAGCTGTCTACATAGGGAGACCTCCAGATAGGTGAATAAGTCTATATTTGGTACAACAACTGTCAGCAGTTGTCTGTAGTATGATAACTGAATTCTTTTCACTCCAGATGAACTGTTGCTTCTCTGAAAATAATAATTTTTGAAGTATCCAAACATTAACAGAGATGAACAGTGTGGGTCTTGCATGCTTGAACTAAGTACAGCAAAAAAGCACCTCTTCATTATTCAAACTCAGGGGAGCTGGAAGCCTAGGACTGGCAGTAAGGCAGTCAGAATAATGCAACATCATTCCCCTCAGTGGGTCAACCCAGTCATCTACAAACTTTGTACTGTCTTGTCATGTGCATTGTTGGGATAACCCCTCATTCTGGGGTTTATGGAGTACCACTTATAGGAATGGAGGTGCTTAGTTTAAAAATTTTGATCTTGGTGTTTTGGAAGGTCAGACAAACTGGGAAACAGAGCAGCTTCTATTTCAAAACAGTATTACAGCTGTTCTTGGGAACATGAGCATCATTGGGGTGTCTTTTTTGTGTTTTCCATTTATTGTGGGTTTTTTTTATTCTCATTAAAAGCAGGTATATGTTTTCATATAACAGAAGATAGGCTTTCTTTCAGTGAAAAAAGAGTTTGTTGCTTGTAATTAAAGTTAGAAGCAGAAAACAGCAGGGTGTGTGGTTGGTGCTTAATAGGAACAAAGTAAATGGATGCAGAGACAGGGAACAGGCCTTAAGGGGGAGATGGAGGCAGGTGGGGAAAAGGAGCTTGGCAGAAGAGCCATGGGTATGTTTTCTTTTTTCTTCATTTTGTAATGTTTTCTTCCTGGGCAGCCTATCTCTTTCTTTGTTGTCATCCCTCTTTCCTGTCCTAGATTAAATTATAATAGCTTAATTCCAATTTGTCCACTGTATTAATGCTTTGCTTTTTCTCTCTTTGATTTAGGATTAAGCAGTTTTAATTTCCTGTTCTCTGCAAGCCAAGCCCCTGGTGCTATCAGCCTGGCTGCAAGCCCGTTACCTTCTCTGAGCGTCCCCTGTGTGATGGTGCCATCAGCAGCCCTGGCTTCCTTCCCTCTCGTCTGCTCTCCTGCAATCACCAGTGCTCTTCCCTCTGATGGCTCATTCTCAGCTGCCACCTCCATGAATTTCAGTATGTCTGGCCTGGCATCACCAACACCTGTTTTCATAGGCACCACAGCAGTGCTCACTCCCGAAGTCTCACGTGCACTTTCAGTGGATCCTCAACAACCAGCTCAGCCTGCTCTGCACCTGAGCCCTTTGCTTGCAAGTTCTTGTGGTGCTGTTAAACTGGACTCCCCTGTGTGTATGGGGCATCCAGTGGCCCTTCTGAAGCTGCAGCAGGTAAGTGCCAAAGGTGCTGGAGTGACAATGAAACAGCCATGCCAGGTCAGCTTGAGCTGCAGGCTGGTGCCCGTGTGTCAGAATGCTGAGTTGGCACACTGTGAGCTGCTGTCTTCCACTTAGTTTAGTGTCCCTCTGTAGTGGTGGCAGAGCTTGGGACATTGTTAAAGACATAGCCCAGTATAGCACATCTAGCCCTGAGTGGTGAGGTTTTGAGTTTTCAAAATCTTAGAGGAATTGTAAAGTCCAAAAAATTCTTGGTCTTCAAACTTTCTTACAGGAATACAGGAAAAAAAAAAGTAAGTTACAGAGGATTGGGGTTTTTTTTTTCCCCCTTGGAAATCTTGAGTCACTATTTTTTTTCCCACTTGACACCACCAATGTGTGTTATGTGATGGTTACAGAAACCTGTCAGGTGCACAGCAAGATTGTTTGTCATAATTCAGGAGTGAGCTGGCTGTAACACTTCTCTGGTTGTAGTGTCCTGGGTTATCTCCTCACCCTCATTCTGATCTCTTTTCACTAAATGATGGATATGTAATGGCATCAGAACCAGGGGAAAACAGCAGTTCATTTGGGTTTTGTTTGTCTTTTCTATAAGGATTTTATAAATCTACTATAGAAACAGACTTTTTGAGTGAAGAAATGAGAAATTCAGAAGTGAAGAAGGACTTTATTATCTGAAGTACATAGGTGACATAAAGCAGTCATGTCACTCTGTATCACTTGTGTCTTTACAACTATTAGCAGTGACATTTTGGCACTGGTTTAGCTTATATTTTTAAGTCTGTGATTTGTTTTCATGTTGCCTAATGTAAGTACAAATGAATTGAATTTTTGGAAATCTTATGAATGCTATTTTATGTTTATTTTGTTCCAGTTTTTAAGACTGTAGTGCAGACTGGTTGGCAGCCAATCTGATTACAGATACTAACATTAGAGGTTACCGTAGGGTGGCATTTAAAACATTTAAAACCTAAGCAGGGTTTAGGAGACTAATATTAGATCTGTTTTGATCTAACAAATAATGAAAGTGAGTAAAAGATTGAGGAAGGGAAAGAGATATTTAAGCTAAAAGACAAGGTTGTTCTAGGTATGAACCTGTCACAAGTACATTTAAGCTGGAAATGAGATTGTGACATGGTTCCCTATAGTAGTAGGGTACAGGGCTTAATGTCTACAAGCTGCCCTCTGCTTGCATGTAGGCTTTGAAAGCACCCTACTGAATCACTTTGGTTTTGTTTCCCAAATTAGCCTTCATCAGCTCCCCTCACTCCAAAGAACATTCGTCCTGCTTGTCATGAGGCATTTTTCAAAACTCCTGGAAGTCTTGGAGACCCTATTGCATGGAAGAAAAATGAAGGCAACCAGACCAGAAATGCCAGCTCTGTGCAGAGGAGACTGGAAATCTCCAATACCAGCCCTGACTAACTCCAGTTGGTGCAACAGGTTGGCAGATTTGTCCTAGGACCCTGTCTCATCTGCAGCAGAACAAACTCTTACCTGACAAGAGGAGCACATTAAAATGCTTCCCCGCTATCTGTTCACCCACAGGTTCTCTTAAACACCTTCTTCTTGGTACTGAAAACCTTTCACTGAATTGTTCCTTCAGAGGTTGTACTTCATGTGGCCTTGTGGGCATCAAATTGCATTTGTGGTTTTAATTTGAAAAACTGTATTGCTGTGAAGAGATGCAAACAGGTTTTCTTGGAGTCCCCAGGGCTTCTTTATTCATGGTTTTTAAGTGAGATGTCTAGCACTTATCTGGGGTAAGCTTTTTTTTTTTTTTTTTTTTTTTGCATGTACTCTACTTATCCTGAGTAAATCTGTGGTGAAAATGACAAAGTTTTGCAGTTGAGAATGCAGCTGCTTCCTTGGTTCCACTCTGTCACACCTGCCTCCGCAGCACAGCCTCTTGCTATTTATTTTGTACCTTGGAGTGTGATTTAGAGCAAAAAAAAAAAAAGGTTTTTTGCAGCTTCAGAATAACAGATTTTCTCAGGGTAAGATTACTTGAATGTCAGTTGGTTGTTGTACAATTTGCCCAGCACTTGTGGTTAGAAAAAACTAATAATAACACAGTATGATTGAATGTATACATGTGAAAAATATTAAGACCAAAATAACTGTGAATGTTAACATTTTTGTAATTGTGTTAATGAGCTATGTTAGTCCTTGGTTTTTGTTATTTTTCTCTTTTACTCTGAGCAAAATGTACCAATTAGACATAAAGAATGCAAAACCTTATTCCTTAAAACAAGTTTACAAAGTAAATTAAGAGTGAGAAGCCACTGAGAGGGCTGTGCTAAGATTTCATCTCCTATCTGAATATGTAGACTTTATGGCCAAGGAACACTGGTAAGTTGTTAACCACATGATTGGATTCAGTCTAACCTGAGTCTACTTAAGTGCCTATGTAGTGGTTTACTTAAGTCTAATTAAGTGCCTAACTCTTCAATTACCAGAATTTCAGAACTAGTTAGTAGTACATTTGAGCATACTTGGAAGACAAGGGAGGTGGTTGTTTTGGGGTTTGTTTTTTTATGTGTATCTATCTAAACCATAAAAAACAACAGAAAAGAGCAGGAGCCATGAATTCTGAAAGTGAGAAAAAATGATCTGTATTTCTTTGGAGATCAAGAGGAAGAAAAGTCTAACAACATTCAGAGTCCTCAAATAGTGGATGGTGCTATTAATAACATAGGATGTCATTTTAAGAGTCAAGGCTCTTATGCTTGGCTATGTTTTCACTGGTGTAGCAACCTGCAATTAAATATGTGGTTTCCTATTTAAAAGAAACAAAGTGTTGCTGGTGACATCACGTTACTCTAGACTTTTAGCAAATGCAAGGCCAGCATGATAATCTCTCATTGGTACTGGTTTTCCAGGGGTAGATACACTGTCAGGTGTGCTAATTCATTGGTTAAGGGAAACCAGGACTTGGAAGGTTGGGGATTTGATGTGGGGTTTTTATTTTTCTAATGAGATGTATTATGAAAATGGAGTTTAAGAAGGAAGTTTAGTGAAGCTGGGAGTTTGAGTAATGTGGCCTTATCTTAGAATAGACCTATAACAGCCTTATAAGGAGGGCTGCTTAGCCCCCATTGAAAGAAAATCTATAGTAGAATTATAGGAAATTTCAGGGGTGGTAAAGAGAAATCTTCAGACTGCTAAATTTGTAAGTTTTGAGGGTTTTTTAAAGATTACACTACAGTTGTGAAAGTTTACAGTTTTTGCCTCTGACTTATCTCTTCTTTATACACCCACTTAATTGAATTTCACTTTGAAAAGCAATGTGTATGTAATGGGCATGGTGCTGCCCCTGCACTTCTGCTAGCTTGCATTTGTTGCTGCAGGGGCTGGAAACACACTGCTAGGCTTCAGGATGACAGGGGAGGGAGGATGTTTATTCTCCAAACCTTGTATTTTCCACAGCCTTTTAGTGAAATGGCAGCTAGGAGGAGAAGGGTCAGAGCTAATATTGGCTCTTCTCTCCAGCTGAAGCATCATCTTAAACTTGCCTTGCTTTGTCAGTAAAGTTACTCTGTGCCATAACTAACCTAACTATACTTGAAAATGCAGGGACTGAGTGGATCTTCAGTTTCCAATTTCTGCTTCCAGTTTTAAGTTTCTGCAAATAGAGCAGATCTGGAAGTGAGGATTGACTCCCTCGCAATCAAAGCTGTTTGAGTCATGGTTGTGAAAGCAGATTTGGGGCTGGGAGCAGAAAGGGGTTCACATGCTGTCTTGTTTTTGTCAATGCAAAATTCTCACTAAAACGGGAGTGGGACCACCGAAGCAGTTGGGCAGAAAAGGGATCAAGGCTATTTGCAGTAACTGGGCTGCTGAACTACATGGGTGAGGGGAAAGGGTTGGCTGGAATGAGTGTATTTTTCCTATCTTTGCCTTCACTAAAAGCTAAAAAGTAAAATTAACTAGAAAACTCACCAGCAAAGTAGCTTTAGGGAAGCAGACTTTGTATTTGCACAGAGGCAAAGTGCATACCCAAGATGTTCTGCAGGGTTTCTGAAACCTTTCTGTCCCAAGACAGTTGCTGAGGAGGGTGAGCATGTAACTTATACTTGAATCTACCTGCCACGTTTACATTTCTGATTGTCTTTTGTAAATTGGTGCTGTTTCTGTATTTAAAAAGCTGTATTTTTCATGTAAAGCTGCTTCCAGTTTTTATCTTTGCACTGCTAGCTTAATATAGTTATTAATTTTATTGCTGTTTATAACTGTTCTTCAGTGATTAGACGTTCTGCTTTTCTTGCTCTCTAGCCATCTTTTTAGCTGTCTGCACATAGCTTTACTCCAATCACACTCTTGGGTTTAATTATTTTTTTTTTATAGTATCTGTTAGCAAAATATTAAACTTTTACAGAATAAAAATGGAATTAAAACTGAGGCTGCGATGTCTGTATGGAGAGCTCCCATGAAAAGAAACACATGTCCACCACCCACCCAGGTGAGAGTCTGTTCTGGACCAGAGGACAACAGCTGGTCCCAGTGATCTTGCATCCAATTATTTTATGCAGCACAAGAACTCGTGCTGTTCCAGGCACAAGCACCAGTGTGATGCTAACTGGCTCTTGAATTCCTAGAGGGGGCCAGGGAAGCAGCTGGTGGCCCTGGTCCAAAACCATGTGTGGTATTTTTCCCCATTCCACCACTCTGGGGAACCATCTCACCGATGCCAAGTGGCCTGCCACAGCACCCTGTGACCCTGTCGTTCCTTGTCCCAGCTCTCCACAGGAGGGCAGCAGTGCCTGCCCAGCCACTGGCCACAGCTACCCAAGAGCAGAGCAGCCCTGCTGCAGAGGCTGGTTTCCTACAGGTGGAGCTGGTCTTCTGTGTGCCTATTAACCACCATCTGCTTGTAAGTAACACAAGTGGACAATGGAGCCACAGCTCCTTTCCCCTTTATTTTCCCCTTCCCTAGTCATGCACACACGAGTAAGACACTGCTTGACTCAAACCCGGACTTACTCCCATTAAAATCAATAGTGGGTTCACTTGATTTTCAGCAAGCTCAGTATTTCTCACCCTGGATGTGACAGCAGTTTAATTTCATAGATGACATACCAAATTTTGTGGGATGGGAGCATGAAACTTTTTTTCTTCCAACAGTTGCTTTCTTGTTTCAAAACTGACAGCTGTGAAACAGAATTTTCCAGACCTACCCCCTAGGTGTGATGAAGGCACTGTAGGGAAATCAAACAAATCTGCAATATATGATAAAATACTACAACTGGGTATATGCCTGTAACAACAGCTGAAATAGGCCAATTTGGAAAAAGTCTAATCTTTTGGGAAGAAAAAGGGAACAATTTAAAGCCTAGAAAATAAGGAGGTATCAATATTTAACTTCATAACAATAAACTGTCCAGAAAGAAACATCTCCCTTTGCTAGCCAATTCTTCAATGCTAAGAAAAATTCTGCCTCTTCACAGTCTCTGTGTCTCACTGGTAACCAGCTAATATGGGATTTAATCGCCCTACACCCCTTTAAAATCTTAACTTGTAACAGTTTGTTCCATGCCTGGAAAGCACTGGGAATTTAATTAACATAAGGTAGAAGAAAAGGAGGAGTTTGCTCTGCTCTAAGGCTTGCCTGGAGTTGTGACAAAACAAGGCTCTGGCACCTCACCTACATTCGGGTTCCCATCATTACTTCTACTGAAACTAGAATGTTTAGTAAAAAAAAAAATGTGTCTAGGCATAAGTGGCAAATGCTCCAATGCTTGTGTTCCCATCTTCCTTTATATTAACACAATGCCAGTGGCTCCAGTTGTCTCCCTCTTGATTTATGTTGGCTTGAAGATGAGGAGGATCTGTCTCCTGGTTCTGGGCTTAATTCTGCTTATCATCTACTGCATGACACTGAGCAAAGCTGTCTTTGAGTTCTCTAAAACCAGACCAACGACAGCCAGGACTCAGTTACTGACCAATGACAGCCAGTTAACCTGGCCTCACACAAGCTGAGGATCTAGTCTGTGGAGGTGGCATTCAGGGGAAAAGGAAGATGAAGAGAGAGGGAAACCCCATTGAGTGGATGTTAAGAATAGGCTGGACAAGTATATTCACTGATTTGGCAATAATTTAGGGGTTTTCTGCTCAGCCTTGCTTGGGACTTCACATTATTTGAGACTGTCCCTGAGGACGTGTCAGAGCCTTCTAGCTTGGGATAACATCAAAAACTCCTGCAGTATATGCCTGATGGTCTTGGAGTGACCTTCTTTTGCTGTCTGACCACTGAAGTTTTAAGATTCCTCTTCCTGTGTGTGAAATCGAAGATTGGAGGTCCTTATAAAGCATTAACAAAAGCACTTCAAAATGCCTTAGATAAAAGATTATTTCAAAAGACTGAGAAAGCAAAAGCTTTCTCAGTCTTTCCAGCATATACAATTAAAGAGGAAAGAACATTTCAGATGCAGTCAGAGAATATATTTTACTACAATCAGATAAGTACACAATGCCCTGCCAGAGTAGCCAGGGCTGAGCTCCAGGAGACACTGCAGAGGATAAAAGGATTCACTCAGGCGCCAGCCTCCCTCCTCCCCCAGTTAAGAAGTCTCTCCAGATATTTCTTCAAGCTAGTGCAAGCTGCAAAGTGCTGCACGACTACCCAGCTGCCACCTATCCCAGATAGGACCAGCTATAAAGCCTCAGCTCAAAAGCATCTCCCAAGGGAGATGAAAAGCAGGCCTTTGCCTTTAGCTCTCTTTCCTGCAGCCCTTTTCAGCACAGAAGCTGACCTTGGATTCATTCAGCTAAACTCCTCAGCTTAGCCAACAAGATGCCTCAAGGGTCGATGGTCTCCAAGGCAATGACTTTAACACGCTGTTCAATTGCAGGTGATTGATGAAAAGGCTAAAATCGACTTATTAGTAGAATATCTCTGCAGAGCCATGTCCACACAAATACAAATGGTCAATCACATTTTCCAAAGGAAATTGGCTTGTGTGCCAGAGTAGATTCCAAGATAGGGAGGAAGGTTTAAATGACTCTAATCCAATAGTGTGATAATGAGACAAGTGATTAATTACACCTCCATAATGAGAAAGAGATTGTGTACAGTCTTGAATGAGCTTTAACATACCACCTTGTAAGCTGACTCCATGTTCACATACACCTACTGGCATTTCTATACTCTAATTACTAGTGTATCTGTGTTAAACCAAAGGGTAAAGTCTGTAGTTAAGAGAGAGAGAGACCATTCTTGTCTTGGGCCCCTCCTTAGCCAAAGGGAGCCTGTCTGAGAAGATTAGTCATAACCAGATGGGAGTAAAAAGTACTTCCCCGTCAGCAGTATTTCAAACAGAGGACATTTGGATCAAAGACTAGCATCATGATAAGATGGATTAAACATCCTTCCAAACAGAGGATCTGTGGTCACTCTCTGTATCATACCCATGCAGCTCCAGTTGAACTCAGCCATTTCTGGGATGATGGCAGCAGTCACTGCTCACTGAACAGCAACCCACCCTTGGGGTACAAGGGGAATTTTACCCAACTGCATCTGATTAAAACTGTCTACTAGCAAACAAATTCAAAGTATACCTAGCATTTGCTAGAACTGATGCATTTTTGTTCTTAGTAGCTTATTATAAGCTGTAATATAAGAAGTTTGCATATCCCTTTCTGACAGCCCCACTGAAGGGTTGAATTGCCACACCAGTAGTGCAAATACCTGAGTAACCACAGCTGATGATGCTCAAGCTCTCTTCTGATAGGGATATTTTTTTATGCCCTTCCTATCCTTTCAAGATGATTTCTGTCTGTTCACCAGCAATACAGCTTGCTTACAGCAGCTTGAATACATATTTGAGAGGATTAAAAAAAAAAAAAGACATTAAAATCACTTTGGAGGACAACCAATGCTATGGAGGGGGAGAATAATAAAAGGAATTCAGAAACTTTTTCAGTAATAATCGCCAGCCACCAAGTCAACTACAGCTGAACCAGAATAAAAGCTAGATTGTTTCCATTTCAGCCTAGGAAAATGTGAAGCATCTGTAAGATAATCACAGCTTTGGAAACAATTCTGGAAAGAGTGAACAATGTCAGCAAATCCAAACAGTCCATTACTGAATATCACACTGTGGTGCTTTTTCATGACAGTCCCCTGAAACTGTTCACCTGGCCTTCTATGGGACTGCAGTAGCTGGTACAGCTCTGTCATTCACATGGCACTGTACAACAGATGGGGACAATGCTATCTCTGCCTGTTTGTACTAACTGAAGATGAAACCATTCATGTCAACCAGCCTACATTCCCAAAAGATAGCCCCTTTTATGAACATCTGGTTTCCTCCCATGTCTTTTCTGCTATATCACTGCATTATGACATATTCTGATGGGTCCCATCCTTCTCCACACTGCAAACCATATGAGTGTGCTAATTAAGTTCTGTAAAATGCAAAAGATGTTCAAAGAAGCAAATCCATAGATGTGCTTCCTCACCTTCCTCAAAGGTGTTGCAGCTATTCAGCCTGTGAGGGCACAACCACCCTCACCCATCCACCTTGTTTCAGGGGGTGATTTGGTCAAGGACTACCCATCCTGTATGAACTTGTTGGGAAGTAGAGAAGCTTCTCTCCCATAACCTCTTCACAGCCTTTGAGACAGGACTAAAAAGAGCATATAACTATATTGCTTCTATAGGGACAGTCCTTGCTTTCTTGGCCCAAGCTGGCATTTCAAAATCAGTGACTCAAACACCCAGGAAATATGGAGAAGTTCCTGGAAAGGGAGAGAGGGAATTACTCTCATTGCAGCAGTTCTTGAGCAATAGAGAATTAATCTGAAAATGAGAGAGGGTTTTGTTTCTGTCCTTCTGGTAACAGAGGACTGCTCCACACAGTACTTTCTCCAGAAGAACATTGGTATGTCAGATAGGTACTTTTTAAGAAATCTAATGAATCTGTGCCATTCTGCTCCCAGGAGCTTTTCTGCTACATTTTAATTGAGTCCTCATGGTAGTATGGTTGACTTTCTATAAATAAAGGGTTGTGGTGCTTTTCTTTTTTTTTTTTCTTCCACGTTTTTCCTATATTATTGAGTCATTGATTCTAGTGGGTTTGCAGAACAAAACTTTTGCTAGTTTAGTCATGAGTTCTGTCAGCAGAAATTAATTTGAATCCATAAATCACATTTGTGATTTCTGTTTGAGGAGTCAAATCTTTTTGTGCTTCCTCTCAAGATAGAAAATGTTATACCATGAGTAATATATCCATATATACATAAAACATGGGAGGTAATGTTTAAATCCTCCATTTATTGGATTCATCATTCAGTCTCTCCACAACCACCTCCTATTTTTGATTCTGTAACTCAACAGTGCAATTTTGGTTTGTCCTTCAGGGATAGATTTTTTTTCACCACACTAGGGGGTGGTGAGTGCTTCAGAACTGGCTACTGGTGCACATCTGAGCAGAGACATCATTCCCTTTTGCTCTACTGGACTCACTGAAAAATAAATAGTTGAGGAAAGCTTATGCAATACAGTGTTTTTAAAATATCACTACAGCAAAGTTAAAAGGAGACTAAGAAAAGCTTAGAACCTGCAGTGTATAGGGCAGGATCCCACAGTACCCAGGCTTTCCCTTCAAGTAGCTCATGCATCCTGATTGACCATGGTGGTTCCTTGGACACCTTCATTCCCCAGCTCCTAGGAAAAAAAAGCAGCAGCCCAGAAGCTCTGCTGTGAGTCTCATTGCTTCTGACTCCTCACAGACAAATGACCTTCACCATACTGTGCTGTCCAAAAGAAAAAAAATGGGAATAAAACTTCTCACTTTATCTTTAAAAAAAGTCTGTCTAATCTGATTTGTTATGAAAAATGACTTACTTTCAATCATATATGAACACTCCTGCAGGGCATACTTACCTAGGTGATTTGTCTGTATATTCCTGTATCTTAACTTGCTTCAGTTTCTTTTAAAGCTTAACCTTCAGGCGAGTGATCTAGTCAATCCTTAGTTTGAGCCTAACGAAATTGTCACAATATTTGTTAGCCTCAAAAGCACATTTCTGTTACCTCAACTTAGGTTTAGCATGTTTTTTCTTTCATTGGAAAATATATGTGAGCTCAGATGTTCCAGAGTGTGAAACATTGCTCTTTCTGCAAATTTTTAGCCTGTGTTGCTTTAGCAATTGAACTTTCCCTCAGCAACAAAACCATAATAAACGTTCTGTTTCCATTGAACAAAAGGAAAATCAGAGGAGTCTGTTTAACTTCCTTTGCCCATGAACTAATGAACACAGACCATAAATGACTGTCTGAAAGATCTAGTTATCTGTCTCTGAGAAAGCAACATACACTGCAGGAGAAAATGAGATTGCAAGAAAGAGGGAAGCTAGAGGATTAATAATTACAGGAAGGGAAACTCATTTAGGAGCCTAAAATGATCATTATGTAACTAAGCTTTGTTCAAGACTGTTCAGTTGATAAAGCAATATAAACTCAGAATCAGCTAATGACTTGCTTGAAATGCTTTAGAAGCTAAAGGGTCTTTTTAGCATAAGCCTTGACCAAACCTAGATCAAGGTGTCTGTTACCATTAACTGATTATTATTAATTGTGTTCTGTACACATGAGAAGTGCTTCCCTTTCCCCAGAAAGGAAAAAGTCTCTTGTCCTGCTGAGGTTTTTCTTTAAAGGGTATATCAGAATTCTTTTAAGTCTCTTTGCCATGCAACCTCTTCAATGTAACAGTCTTGGTGGGGCACCAGCATCCTGGTTTACTCCTCCAGTGATGTATCAGCTAGTTCTGCACTTGAGAGAGACTTCTTCAACTAAAGACAAGAAGGAAGGAATAGCAGCCCCACAACTGTTCTTTCAAAGCCAAGCAAACTTTTAACAGTCAACTAGCAACATGCAGAGGCTTTAGGCCAGAATGGCTGGCTCAGATCTCAGTCGTAATCTACAGTATGCCCCACCTACCCCAGGAATCTAATTTGCTTCTCTGTCCCGCTGAGTGGGTGTCAGGCTGTCTATGTTCTGCTAGATGGCAGCAAAGCCAAAAAACCTGTCACTTCGCAATTGGTCTTGTCATCAATGAATAGATGCTCTCGGCTTTCCTGGTCTTCCCTGTAAAGGAAAGTAGCCTCATCCAGTTTTTCATGGACCATTTCATGCCATGCCAGACACACAACTGTTGTTCCCGTATCTCCACATATCCTTCCTTTCCTCCTGGTGGAAATTAACTCATTCAAACTCAATAAAAAAGAACAGAGGAACAAAGGAAAATGGGGGCATGGACAAAAACTGTACACTTATTTAGCACAGGGACTGTACATCCACATATAGATCTGAGCAATGTTGAACTGCTTTAAGAGTTGACAGCTCCTGCTTCTTTACATGGCACTGCAGTTCCTTTGTCCAAAAAAGACCAAAAAAGATGTTATTAACAAATGGCACAAGGTATTACTTCATTTTCATTGGTGGAAATCTAAGGTTCAGCAATATATATGATTTCCAGTTAGGCTTTTATGAACATTCACACTTTTTCAATAGCTCTCATCAAGACTTCTATTGCTTCCGTGTTCTAGAGAAATCCCCTGTAGCATATTAAAATACAGCATAAGAAGCAGAGGTGCATCAGTTATTCCAGATATTCATCTAGAAGCTCAGAAAAGATACTTACAGTAATACCTGCCAATGTCTTCCAGAGATTTGGCACACAATAAAATTATGAATGTTATTCTTATTTCATTTTAATGGCACCCTCAGATCCAGATATGATTCTGCTGTTTGTCTGAGAAATAAGGTGCTCTAGATTATATGAATAAAGGAATGATTGAAAAAATACCCACTCTGTGGTTGCTTGGAGCGACATATCATATTGAAGCAAAAAATCTTCATTTCTAGTGTATCATTTTTATGAAAATGAACATATTTTATTCCTTAAATGCTATAAAGCATTAGGCACTCATAGACAGTGGACAGCTTGTGAACACGCTGGATTACAAGGACATTTAGTAGCAGATAACAGCGATGTGTAAAGACTGATTGTGAATTATGCATTTATTTATAGGATGGTTATTGCAGCCCGCAGCTGATGAGTAGTAGGATGCAAAGGGTAAAATGCCCCCTTAATCTCATTAACTTCAGAGTTGTTAATGTATGTCCTGGTTTAAATGAGAATTCTGTTCAGTGATTTTACTTTTTGGCTCAGTCTCTTCTAACTAAATGCACTGTCTGAAGTTAGCAGCATGTTTTCACAGGCAGTGTCTGCTTCTAGCAGTGATAACACCCCATGTTTAGAGTTTGTACCGAGGACTGGTGTGCAGACCAGGGCCCTTCTGGATCTTGTGCAGCACACTGAGGGTGCAGAAAGAGAAAGGCCACACCTGCAGGGAGTGGACAGGAGAGGTGACCCCAAACAGACCAACAAGGGATTCCAGCCCATATGCATCATATAAAGCTGAGGGATCATGAGGGTCAAGCTCCTGCTTGGCTTGACTCTTCCAGCTTCTTCCTCCCTTCTCAAATGGCTGGCATCCAAGGAGGACTCTGTCCATTCTGCCTTTGATCCTAAGGTGTGTGTTCCTGAATCTGGTACCAGAACCCAGCTCCTGCACACAGCTCCCGTCTGCTGTGGAGCCCAGTCTGGGACTTTCTCGGTACCTGCTCCACAGTAACATTGGTTATGGTGATGTAATTGCCATCAGGGGTTGGGCTCAAAACTGGTTTTGTACATATTTGTGTATATTCCATTTTTTAAATTATTATTATCTTCGTTTTCATTAAAGCTGTTCTAGTTTCCTTTTCTAATTGCCAAGTGTCTCTCCCTTGTTCCCTTTCTCTTCCCCTTTGGGGAAGGAGGGGTTTAACAGAAAACATGTGTTATAGGTCTAAGGGGCCACCCTGACCCTATACCGTGACAAAGTAATAACTGTATTTATGTCTTTGAATCACTTTGTAAACATTAATTAATTAATGTGCACTACATATCTGTGAGGAAGAAATTTTATAGATGAGTATACAGACAAAGAAAGGCAATGATTTATCCAAGGTCACAGGCACAGTCAACATTAGCAGAGATTAGTACACAGTGTTCATTAGACCACATTCACATTGGGGAGAATGTCTTAATCATTTTATTAGAAAATACATTGCACACCCTCCTCATCCAAAGCAGAACAGTACTGCAGCTGTGACAAATGTCCTGTCCAGAAACAAAACAACCTTGTGCAAGGTCATCTACTCTACTTACACCTTCAGTCATCAGACACAAGGGATGCTTGCATGCCTACATGTACCCACTCCATTGTAGGTACCATCAGTTCCTTTGTTATAATCCCATAATTCCTCTAGCCAGATGATGAGATAAAAGCAAGAAACATAGTAACACAGGGTGGTGTGTCAGAGCACCTCGGTCACTCCCAGCATCAAAAGGTGGGTACAGACTATTGGCCCATTTTATTACAGCTTCAGCTCCTTGATGATCAGAGCTTGGGAAGCAGATGAAGGCCATATGCTGTATGCTAGACTGTAACTTGTTTTCCTCCAGCTGTAGCTAAGGTAGACAGAGCCTTAAAGGGTGAAATTAATTTGAACATTGTCAAAATGGTCCAGGCATAGTTCTGAAACAAAAGGTACATCTATATGCCTACCTGGGACATGCGTAAAACAGAAAGTAGTTGTAATAATTCTTCTTCCTTTTCCCCTACCAAACTATGTTCCAACTTCTTCACTATTTGGTGTTTGTTGAACTATAGCAAAAATGAAACTGGAGACTTATAAAAGAAAAAAATATGTAGGTTTTGTTTCAGGCAAGAAGACTTTTATCTCATTTCATAGCAAAGCAACATTAGCTCATTTCTTACCAGAGCAGACCTTTCTTTCCATTAACTTCTACATGTTATGCCTCAGGTGTATGATTAAAAAAAGGCCAAAGCTGGATGAGTACTCTTATCCAAATAATCCTATTAAGAACAGTGGGGAGTCCAGTGGCTGGTAAGGAAAATAACCCACTTGTTGAAATGTTTGGACAAAGTAGGAGAAAATTAGACCCATCTGTTTTTTCTGTATTCTTAAGGCAGAATGCATAGCTATGCAGGAAAATATATTTCTGGTGTATTTTTAAATCATCATACTAAAATTAGAAGCCACATTCAGACAGCAAAAGACTTCTGGAAATTAGTACTATACCAGATGCATAGTTATTAACAGTAGGACATGGAGATTACATTTGACAGAACCATTAGAGTAGTAGGTGTGCTACACCTGAAAAAATTGAGTTTTCTTTTTCTCTGCATTTTTTAAGCACTTATGTTGTTGTAGATGCTGGTATGGTGGCAGCCTGTGTCTCCTATATATTTTTAGTTATATTTAATAGTGCTTAATCTCAGATATTACAGGCTAGGAATGAAGGAAATGCCTGGGAATGAAGAGAGCTGCCAGGCTTGAAAAAGAGAGAACGATGGGAAGCTGAGGAATATTTACAAATTAGAAATTACTTCAGATTGGAATCAGTCACTGCCCAGTTTTAATGATTTAATTTTTTTGTTTGACCAGTTGCTAACCAATTCCATGAAATAGAATATTTCATATATATGCATTTTTACTAAAAAAAACCCCAACACAAACAAACAAAAAAAACCCCGAACAAAACAAACAAACAAACAAACAAAAAATGGTAAATGCCAGAAAAATGAAGACAACAATTGCCAAACCACCCATCCACACAAGGAAGCATTCCAGATCCTGTTACAGTTTATAGCAATTGAGATTAGAAATGCCACAGAATAGCCTCCTGCCATCCTTTTACAGACAAATCTTCTGGGCTCTTCCAAAGTAGTGGCTGCCAGATTAGGCTCATAGAACTGTTTTCCAAGGATGCATTTGTTATGACCCAGTCTTGACAGGTGGGATTCAAAGCCCCTGTCACTTTGAACAGGCCCTTTGGCACTGTAAATATTTTGGATCAACACTATCACCTAATGCATAAGGAGGGCAGGAGAACCTAGGCGTTTTTTAAAGTTGGTTTACTGTAGTTTAAAGCCACATAATTTCCAAACTATTTTCTAGAACCAGCATGAGCAACCAGCATCCAAATGGCAACTTGGTGTTACACCTTTCTGTCTTCTTTCTCTTTTGAAGTTGATGAGTTGAT
>JAOEGS010014197.1:121181-134046 GCA_025447755.1 Corythornis vintsioides
TGAGCAACCAGCATCCAAATGGCAACTTGGTGTTACACCTTTCTGTCTTCTTTCTCTTTTGAAGTTGATGAGTTGATCCTGTAAGCTAGCATCTGTTTCCACCTTTCTGGCAGCTATAACCTCCCTAAGTACATTGTCCCATAAAATGTGACCAACTAATACTGTTGGTAGGTAACAGTAAGGGAGAGGGGCTGCAAGGCACTTCCTCCCCACTGTCCCACAAATGACATTTCAGTGCCAATGTCTCCCTGGGATTTGGATCAGCTGGGGCTGTACAGAAACCCACCATTCATGTGGCATGATGTGTGATAGTGCTGCGGGATGTGTGGGAAACACATAGAGTGCAGGTGCCAAGTTGATTCCTTCCAGGTCCTTCCAGGTTCCCTGAAACATCCTGCACCTGGTTAGTCTGGGCACACTTTCCAGTCCGATCAGACCCAGATTCAATCTCCTCATAGGCTGCTGGCCAATACTCAGACTCAGTGCCAGCATAGCTATGGTTCATCCAATTAATTTATTTGTCATCTCATGTACAAGAATCAAAAAGTAAAAAAAAAACCAAACCAACAGAAAACCCCAGCCCTGAAATACTCAAGTGCCAGGACATTAGCACACTACTCACCTGATACAAAACCTTCAAGTGTCTTGCAATAAATTCCCACAAACCAGCACAGAGCAAACACTCCTCACCACCCCTGCTCACCTCCACAGATGTTTCCTTCCTGCATACAAGCACGTGGGCATCTTTGGGAAGTAAACCATGCTCTGTTCTTCTTTGGGGAAACAAGATAGCTATCTATTTATGAAAAACAAAAAATGCACTTCAAAGTCATACGGAAGCACTCAGCTACACAGTCACTCCTGTTGCTGTTTTCCTATCAAGCAAGGACTCCTTGCACGAGCCTGCACTGGATCAGCCCATCTCTGGCTGCTGGAAGCTATACAGCTGCTCCAGATGTCTCTTGTTGTAGGGCTGAAAGGTCAGATGCTGCAGCAGGCAGCAGTTACAGCCTTCCCCATCACTCCACAGGCTGGCTGACTGTCTGTATGGCTTGAGAGCACACAGCCTACAGAAGAGCTCTTCTGAGTACTGCAATAGTTAACTAGCTCTACACAACTTATTTCCGTATAGATTGTGAGAATTTCATTTTTTTAAATACAATTTACATCTTCCAGATGATTTCCAATGAGATGGAGCTCACTTCATCTGTGGCCAGGCTTACACAGCCATCCAATCATCCCTGATTAATTAGATGCCTTGAACCCCTGGGGTGTTTGGATCCCTCAGGAGCATATGGAAATTTTCAGAAGTGTTACACTGAAAAATTAGATAAATACAATCTACTGAAAGGCAAAAAAAAAAAAAAAGAGTTAATTCAATTAAGTGCTTGGGATTTTCCACTTTTTCAAAATTTGTCTTTTTGTTTACACAAATGGACAACATGTCCAATAGATGCACAATGAAAGGAAGAAGGATTTCCTACACTTGGAGAACTTCTGTACAGACATGCAGTGTACACTTTGAGACAAGGGAAGAAGGAAACTAACACTCAACATGTGCTCACAACTTCAAACAAGTGGGTGGCTGTACAAAACAAAAGCTGAATGTGTATTTCAGCATCTGAACAGGAAACCCAGCATCTTTTATGGGTACCTACATCTTTATTTCATAGGAACAACTCTTGAGTCTTAGGATGTGTTTTCCAGCCTCACAGCAGGAAAGAGGATTTCCAGGATGCAGAAAACCTTCTTTAACATCTCAGGAGTCACAGCATGATCCAACCCTGGCCTAGGGAAAGTGTACTATAGAGAAAGATGGGTATTTTCTGAGGCAAGCTAAAAAACCCCAAACAACTGCCACCTGGAATCACATCTGTTGGCTGGGCTCTTTGGCACCTCTTTTAAGAGCCTGAAGACAAGAGGTAGGAATTGAGGCCATAGCTCTAAAAAGCCTTTCCTCATGTCAGAGCTAAGCTCATCTCTGCAGCGCCCCTTTCTGTTTCCATCCATACACTCACAAAAGTTACTTTTCTTAAAGTATGGCAGAACTAGAATGTCTAGAAAAAAATCCTGGTGAGCATGGTAAATGGAAGGGGAGACATCACCATATGCCTTGGAATGGGAGAAGGAAGAAGAAAAGGCAATGCCATCTTTCAAAAGAAGTGTTTGGAGATGTCTTACCTGGTGCTGAGAAGTAACACAGTTGAATCAGACCTTCTCAAACAAAGCAGTTGAGGTCCAAGAGGTGCCCATATGAGCTCCTGGTAAAGAAACTTTTAGCAGGAGGCAATGCAACAGGGTGAAGGAAAGACTAAAGGCTTTTTTCAACACAGGTAACATGCAGCAGCATGTGCAGATGCACTGAAGGATGCTACACCAGCCATCTTATACCCCTTCTGGAAGAGCTCAGTGTACAGGAGGTACAGGCTCAGGGAACAGCCCATCAGGTCATGCTTGCCCACTTCTCCAGTGGGACTGAATGATCCAGGCAGACTGAAGGAAGGCAGAAGTAAAAGAGAAAGGTGGGGAGACAAGAAGACCGGTTAAATGTTATCATATGTCTATAGCAGGTCTTCCACCTAGATTTATGTTTCAGAGTTTCAAACAGCTACCAACAGAGCTGGAGTTGTTGTACATGGCTGTACAAAGAAGCCTGTGGAAATCTTGGCAGTCTGTCCCCCCAGTATGCACAAACCAATGCAACAAATCATACTGCTGTCACAGCAGGACTGACACCTCCAGGAAGGAAAGGAAAAGAAGAAAACGGAGGACAGCTGCAGCATATTGACAGTTTTTAGCTGTTGTGCTGGCTCATTTGTGGAACTATTTTTCAAGTTGAGACCTTACCTTTAGCTTATCTCTTGTCCTTCTGTCCACAGAAGAGTCACTGAGGTTAATGACTCTTTTGTTTCCTCTGTAGTATCCTCTAGACTGTCTGGGTAGTGGGTATCAGCAATGTGTCAGCCCCAGGCTGACTCATCACACCAAATCATTCAGTCGACAGAATTAACCACAACTCATAAGCTTTACATAGGCAAAATATCTAGATCCTGACTTTCAAGCTGATAAAGTTCTGGAATGACTACATTAGTCACCCAAGGCTTCCTTAGCATCCAGAGAGAGACGGGAACCCTGAAAGAGTAATTCAGGTTGTAGGAGGACTAAATTTCATCTCAGAGTTCCTTGTCTACAGCAATAAGAGAACTTAAAACAATAAGGCTCTTAATTTAGGTGCCTCATTAACTGCATATGGTGTGATGAGATGAATTTAGGTGAAAGTGCTCATCCTACTTAAACGACAGAACCCTGGGAGGGTTGCTGTTGTGTTTTCACTTGAAGAAAGGCTAGCTCGTCATTTTCCCACGAGCCTTTGATCTCATCCCAGTGGCTCTGTTCACGTCACTAATCCCCAAAAGCACAAAGCATTCACTTTTCAATTTAGAAAGGGAGTGGGTGTATAGATGAGTGTACCAAAAGGGTCTGGGGAAACCAGAGCATGATGGAGAATATAATTTCAAAACCCTATCCTCAGCAAGAGATGTCCTTCTTTCTCCTCTTACATGATCCAGAGGAGAATATCAGACTTTCTGCTACTGCTTTAAAGGCTGACTACTTAACCAGACATGATGTCCTTTTGCCTGAGGACAGCTGCAATACACAAAGTGCATTTTAAGAAATCTTTTTTTTTTTTATTAACTGCAATTATACAGGCTAGTAATGAAAACAAGAAAGGACTATTACTCAGTCCCTTCCAGCTATCAAGATTCCTAACAACCAGCATCACTTTACTAAGCTATAAAGCAAATAATTTTAAGTCAACCAGAAATAACCCCAGGTAGGAGTGTAACTGACCAAACTCCCAACCTTCACATACCACATTCATAACTTTCCATCCATTATGATTTCACAGTAAGTGTTTTTGCTAGGGGTTGGAGATGACTCTGTGGAAAATTAAAGTACTGTTTCAAGTTCACACCGATATATATACATAGATCAGTGGAGTCTTTCATATGTATTTTCAGGTAAAAATCCATTAAGGTATTCAGAGCCTAAGTTGCTGTTGAGATTGAAGCTATAGGATCATGTAGTTTGGAAAATACCTTTGCTAGATCCAATTTGCCTGCTCAAAGCAGGACTGTTGCCATCCCAAGGCTCTTCCTAATAGAGAGCTAGATTAGGTCTTCCCAGTGTAGTCCAGGGTAAGGGTTGCCTTATTTGCAGCAAAAGTGACCTGTCAGAAACCGTCCACCATAAACACCCAGGGTTTTTGAAGCAGGGCCATTATAGCCAGTCACTTCCCAGACTGTGGTGATGCATGTGGGGTTATTCTGCCAATGATGTAAGATTTTGCATTTTTCCTGTTAAACCATTCAAGCTGTTTAGGTTGGCCTAGTCCTCATGTTTAGCAAAGGTCATTTGGAATGAAGCTCAGGTATTCATCTTGTCAACCACTTATTCAAACTATCTTCTGTAAAGTTGCTGATGGTTCATTCTATATTATCAATCATGTCACTGATGAAGATATTTAAACAACCCCTGCAGGCCACCAACCAGATGTGAGCCACCCTTTCAGCCCAGAGGATTCTACCTAGCAAATTCCTCATGAAATGGAAATGCACACTCATAACTCGAGTTCACACTCACATTACCATCTCTCCTCTGGATTGTGAAGGCAACTGCAGCCCCATTTGACTTAAATTCCCTTTCTGTGAACAACACATCAGTTGTGTTGGACAATTTCACAATTTTCCTTACAAAAGTGACACTAGCAGTCTAGCATCTGCCTGAATTGCTTGCATGATCCCAAGTAGCCCATCAGACAGATGCCTGGATCATTGAAATCCCCTCTATGAGCTCACATAGATGCTCCTCAGAAGCTCAGGAATTACAAAGGTTTCTCAGCTTTCATCCTGGATGTTAAGACATGGAACCACTTTTAAAACATATCATTTTTAATTTATGTTTTTAAAAATCTCTTTGTTATCTACACAAACACACTCTACCTCCATGGACAGAATGAATTCAACTCAATATCTTTCTTGCTGCTTCTGTCTTCTGACACTGAATAAGCTCCTTTTGTCCTGCAGGCTGGGAAAAGCAGGATCCCACTACACTTGGAAGCAGGGTGTGCCACAGCCTTAGCTTTTCAGATCCTCTTCCTGCCTCTTAAATCACACCCAATGCCTTCAACAGAGCTGTGTTTGTTGGCCTCCTTCCTTATCTTACACACACACAGGGTTTCTATAATGTCTTTCAAATGCACTTTGGAGGTTTTCTTCAACACTTTGGATATCAAGTTATCCATTAACACATTTTGCTGCCTGAGGTTTAAGTACCCAATGGTTATACTTTGCACCTGTTCTCCAGCCTCTTTCCCTAACCAGGATGTTTATTTTCTGTAAGGCTCTTACAAGGTTAATCTCCTCATTGGGAGTTTGTCTAGCAAGTGTAAATTCTCTCCTATTGGAACCTGGAAGCCTCTAACAATGTAAGCTGTTCTTATAGGGTGTCTGGTCCTCAAGGAAAGACTAAATCTCACCTACCTAAGACCCCTTTAGCTTTCACACTATGCTGGCTCAGGCAGCATATTGTTGTGGGTGCATTTTGCAGGGCCTTGAGGGTGCTCAGTTTGAAGAAATCATCACTACCAGTTAGCTTAGCCTGCTTGAGCCAGCTGGTCATGAATTTTGCCAAGTGGCTGTTTGGCAAGATCTGCTGCTTTTAGCAGGATTTTTATAAGGACTTCTCAATTACAGGGATTAGCCCTCATCTGAGCTCTCAAGAGATGAGATGCCAGTATAGACACATCCATGCAATCCCCAAAGCACAGGAGGAACCAGCTCCTTCTGCACCCAAAGCCTGTCCCTGTTTGAAGGTGCAACCTTCTCCACCAATGGGAAGCAGTGATTTCTGGGGCTGTGCTCAGAACAGTAGCGGTAGCCACCATCCCCTGGCAGGTGTGTTATGCCCAGTCCAGAGAGGATAATACTGTTTCCAAGGCTCAGCTCTTCAGTTTGCACTGTAACAGCAGATGCTTCTAGTTCTATTCCCCAAGTGGATGCCAAGAGCTGAAAAGGGAGCTTCTATTGCTGTTATATTCTGTATACGCTGTGCTGGCAGGAGCTTTTTTGTTAGCATGACTGCATCTATGCTACGACTGCTGCTAGCACAGATCTTCTGTATTAAAGCACATGCCTCTACCCCAGCCAACATTCCTGTTGCAGCCAACAGTTCTAATGTAAGCCTAGCTGGAGCTCTCAGCCGGCTGTGATCATCTGCCTGCTCTTTGGTGAAAGGTCTGTCCTGCAGTATGATGTTCTAGCAATGGCTCATCAGTAATACTTACCCAGGCATGGAATATGCTTCTGAGTTTTTTCATCTTTCAGCCTAAAGATATTATGTCATTATTACATCACTACCTTTCCCATGTTTCCTGCCTCACTGGGAACTTATCCTGGACCTCATAGAGAATGGAAAGTTTGAAGGATAGCTGTTTGTAAAGCAAAACCACTCCAAAATACTAAACTTCAGCCAAACAATAGAGGTTTGGCTCCATTTGTCACAGTCTAGCCAATTTCCAGCTCTGCATCTAAGCATGCTTATGAGAAAGAGTCATGCTGAGAGACAGCTACTGCCACATACAGCTAAGGAAAATGAAATATGAGAAGCTCTGCTTCTCACCTCCCACTGGTTCCCCCATGATAAATTCTTCCAGAAAATTAACTAAAGTTCACTGTGTCTTGAATTCTATACTGCACTTACGTATTCTGCAAGTTTCACAGGGAAAAAAAAATAATTAAAAAAATTATATAAATTGTTGCATGTTATGTTGCAGGAAACCTTTCTTCACAAGGCAATAAAAACTAACTCACTTGATCAGTCAAACTCCTAGGGCTTGCCTGGACATAAAACTTTCCTGAGGATAAGCAAATGTTGGAACAAGATGAAATATGTGGTACAGTGATGACTACGGACAGTCATTGTGAAAAAGTCCAGTTATCTCGAGTAACCCCTCTGAGGGTTGTCCACCTAAAAGGAAAAGGACAAAGAAATAGATCAGTCAAACAATGGTAACCCCTGACACAGTCAGGCAGGGGTAGGAAAGGTTGAGGACTATGTGTGTTAGAAGGTCCCTAGCTGCTCCACTTGTGCTGGGCACACCACGTCTCAACGTATGGCTTCTCCAAGAGTCATCTTGATGGCGAGACTTTATACACAGTTCAGGAGAGCAGTGAATCCACTGCTCTGTGGATTCAGCCTGAGCTTTAATTTATGACTGTTCCATATCATTGCTGAATGGCTACCACCAAGATCATGGTGCCAGCAGACATACTGTTGTACAAGCCTGGTGTTGGAGAGGAAGCAGAGGTGCTGAATGAAAACACCAACCAGGGAAACTGGAAGAAAACCCATTCATTTAATGCTCAGAGTATAAGCCAATAGCTTACTTAAGTCAATTTTGCTTTACATTCCCATTCTTTTTTTTTTTTTTTGATAGCTGCTTAGTCTATCCAGTGATAGTGTCCATAACAATGTTCACCTAATTCTGGCTGGGATTTAGCTGTTTTTCCACAAAAACTGGACATGTGGGCTGCTGTATGTGAAGCAGAGTTGCCAATACTGTCTTTTGAACAGACAACCAGACCTAAAGCTGCAAGGAGAGCTGTAAGCAGCAGCAACTAGCTTGCAGCTGGCTGCCTCCCAGAGAGGGATTTACAGTCCTCAACTACGCCAACACTGAAGGGTAAGAGACAGAAACCTGAGCTAGCCAAAGGGAAATGCTTAAAGGAAGAGCGTAATATAACCTAACCCCCCCACTTCTCTCAGGATGGATGTTTTCCTGCTGGCTCCTGGACCAGCCTGAGCCCTTCTCAGCTCGCTGTCCAGGGAGGGGTGCTCACCCCTCTCTCAGACACACTGCTCTCTGTGCACCAGGGATGTTCCCTTCCCTTTCCAACCCATGGCTAAGTAACTCATGCTCTCAGCTCTGATCTCCAGCTACTTCTGCACCTACTGCCCACATTTGGTACCTTGTTCTTCCCTTCTTGGCAGCACACACCAGCTGCCAGTTTCCCAAGATGTCCCTAATGCAGAGGTGCCTGTGGCTTGCTCAGCTGTCACTTGGGTGCTGAGCCACCTTGTATTCCAGGAGAACTGGTTTTTACCAATGTCTCAACAAATTTCATTGTTTCTTCCATTGTATTGACCATGAGGCAGAGTCCCAGCCAGCTGGGCATCCCCAGTGGGTTAAGGAAATGGAGAGGACACAGAGGTGATAGATGCCTGAAAGGAGACATATGGGAGGACACTGCTGAGGACATGCCTAGAGACACACTTCTGGGAGGAGCTGCTTTGTGGGAGAGGAAGTACCTCAGAGTGTTTGTGTCCATGTGTGATTCACACTGGGGCAGGGCACGCCTGCAGTTTGTGGAGAGAGGAAAATAAGGAAGAAGGGATGAGCAGTTGAAAGAAACCCTTAAGCATAGACCCACCATCCAGCACTGTCCATTGCCTCACCAGAGGAGCTGGGTGGGACTGAGTGTGAAGGCTGCTGGAAACAATGGAAACTGAGGCTTGGGAGGTGTCTGGGGAAAGAAGAAAAGTGTTTCTGTGTTTGTTGATTTGTCTTATTTTCCTCAATATCTAAACCAGTAATTAAAATTCTGCTTTAATTTGCAAAAAAAAAAAAGGAAAAAAAATTCCCCAAGTCAATACTATTCTGCCAGTGATACTCATTGAAAATTTCTTCTTTCATTAAACAGTAGTTTACTGCTAGTCCATTGGTCTAGCCCTTATACTAGAGACAGACTTGAAAAAACAGCTACAATCCCCTTATATGCCTCAGTTCCTCCAAAAAATCCCTTTACCTCTTTTGCCTAGTTCTGTTCTCTGCAGATCTTTCAGTTTCTAAGTCCATAAATAAACTTCTTGAAATGTATAGTTTATTTTCTCTGTATACTGTCTCAATCACAACAGCTTGATGCACATAGGCTGGGGGCAGCTCAGCCAGGTTTCATTTAAGAGCAGCTAACACACATACACAGAAACTCACTGTCTGTAGTAGTAGGTCTCTTTCTATTCTGTTTTTTTTTTAAGGAAAAAAGGTAGCCAAGTGTTGGACAGGCCAAAAGCCATCACCTCCAATGGACATCTTTGCACATTGATGCTCATTCCATGCTACTTGTTCACTCCCCCCATACCCTCACTTGTTGCAGAGCGATGGAGGTATAGCCCACCTCACTGCCCAGGGAGTTCTTTTAGTATGTACAAAGAACAGCACCATCATGTACAACACTGCTTTATTTTATATAGAAAATGGGAAAATAGTTGTGCAAAGAGGTGCATATGGAAGCTATCATCCCCAAACCTTGGCTAGCTTCACTGGAACACCAAAAGGCTAGACTATTTTCCTATAGTGTTTCAGTCTTTTCTTGCTCCCACCCATTTCGACACCAAAGCTGTTCAAAACAATCTATCACTTTCTTCTTTTTTTGCTTCAGACGAAGGGAGAATATTTTCCCTGTCTACAAGAATAGCTGTGTTGTGTTACTTACACATTTAAATGAAATTAATCCAGAGCAGAAACCTGGTCTGGAAAGCTTCAGATCAGAGGCTGACGTTTCAGCAGGTAATTAGCATCTGAAAATAGAGATGTTAAACAGGAACAGTTTGACTGTGATTTTCCAAATACACATCCCAATGACGAATGAGGGGAAGAATCACTCTGTTGCAGGCTGAGCACAGACATCTATCCCAGTGGAGAACTAGGGGGAAAGGGAGCCTCTACTGAATTAGTGCCACTTCATTATGAGTCCAACCCTGGGGGAGGACTGCTCCTGCAATAGCCCTGGCCATCCTTATTTGGTGGATTTTAGGCACTTTTATGCCCATTCATTTCTGTTGTTGAACCACACCTCCCTCTTCATCATTCTTAGCATATCTGAAGTGGAAAGTACTATTTTTACCCCCTTACAGACAGGGGCCTTTAGGACAGGGATACTGAGATAAGAGGACCTCAGAGGTATTTTGGTTCCTAATTCAAAGGAGAGTCAAGAACTCAAATGTAAAGAAACTGTTTGGGACTAACCAACATTCAAAGGCTGTGCACCCATTCTGTGGCTGCAAATCACACTGGGTCTCTTGAGCCCTGCACTTGTGCTTCAGCACTGAGAGATGCATTGGTCTTTTGAAACAACTGTTCCTGAATTCAGTATTCTTTCTCAATGAATAAGGGAGTGGGATCACTGCATTTACAACATGGACAGACAATGTAAGTCATCCCTTCACCACAGGATTCTGCCTTTGACACTTTGACCTCAACCCTGCATCGTGTCCTCATCCACTGAAACTCTCAGTCACTTTGGGCAGCAGGATGGTGGCAAGCACCATCCCCCCTGGCAGGGTGCCACCGGCCTTGCCCAGCCACACCATCACACTGTGGGCAAAATTTGGCATTCACTCCTCAAACCTCCTCCTTTCTCTCTGTGAGACAAGAACAGTGGGAAGAGCTGTTCTTAACAGACAGGCATTTATTGTCCCCTCAAACTTCTACATTATTAATGTCTTAAGCAACCGTGGTTAGACCCAATGGCAGCAGATTTTCAGGGAATTATTTCAGGTGTATTGGAGCTGAGCCCTTTGTGAATCTTCCTGAAACTCCTGAGATTTATTCATAATGTTGGTTCCTGAGAATCACACCTTCATCTTCCAAAGTACCAAAATGTCACTTTTGTTAGAGTATTTAAGTACTGCTTAGATTCATTAGCAAAGGTAATTTTGGCCTAATTAGTCTTCTAATTTCTCTGTTATCCCTTGTAGGAACATGCCCTCAGATATTAGTAAAATGGTTTATAATATATGCTAATCACCATAATCTGATTTGTCTTTAATTATACATGTAATGGGGAAACTAATTGGAAGATGAAGGATATTTGGAAGGGCCAAAATATGTAAATCAGGAAAAGCACAGAATATTATCATTAAACAACAACAAAAAAACCCTTTTTGAGTATATGGAAGAACAGTTGTTTTCTATAGCAGAAATATCAGAAGTTTCACTTTTTTTAGAGTTCCTTGCTGTAACAAAACTGACTCATAAATCTAATGACAACTAAGGTTTTGTCCTTACAACATCTGCCTAGCCTGAAATGGAACACCTAGTATTAGGACAAATATATAGAAAATTTATTTACAGAATAGAGGGCAAAGTATAAATAAAGTTGAAAATTATAATACTGGTTTCCAAATGATTTTTTCTTAGTTCCAAAACTTCCTACTTGCAGAAATCATGTCACTGAAGTTTCCTCTGTGTTTATAAAGCAGATTGGTCTGCTGGATCTCTTAGCAACTTTGCAGTGTAGTTTTTCCCTTTCCATGGATTTAATGGACAATAACAGAAAAAATAGCAATTTCCTGGGGATTTATTATTTCTGCTCTTGAAAAGTACATTATGTATGAAGTACTGCCAAATTCTATCTATGCTTTAAATGTTGCAGTGTAATGTGACTGCAAAGCACAGTGAGGGAAGGAGAAAAGAAATGATAGCTCTTCTATAAAGTTGTCAAATGGGAGTAATTTAAAAATATCTTATTATACAAAAGGACATAAATTAGCGAAAATGAAGATACTGACTGTAGCTATCCATGTTTTTTTAGCATAAATATTCGAAACTATAAGCATCTTCTGGGTTGCTTTCTTCCTGAGAACTCATATGTTGATTTGGGATTTGTCTGGATGAAAACCAGAGTTTTGTTTAATTATAAGGTTTATTACAGAGTTTTGTTTGGTTAGGTTTTTTTCCATTATTGGACTAAAGTTGTCAAAGGTGAATGCAATTGCACTTTGACCACTCAAGTTCAGTAAATAATGCACTTAATGCTTGTCCTCAGTGGTCTACTGTCCTCAGTGGTCTAGTCACAGGCTGCAGTGCAACTGGGGGAAGCTGATGTACAAGCTTTGCCCCTTTCAGTCCAGCTGGTTTGCCAGAGCTTGTCTGACAGTCCTACCTGTGCCATTATTGTTTTGTAACTCAGCATAGTTGTATTTCTTTCTGTGGCTTTATGTCAGCAATGGATTTGGCTTAGTGAATATTATGTGTATCTCTCAGCATAGGCAATATCAGGACATATTCTAATTTAGGCAACTTTAAATGTCCACAGTTATACATATTTTCTAATGACTTGTGCATACTTGAGGGAAGATCCCAGCTTTTCAGCAACTGGCAGAAGGCATTCTAGCACAGCTAGGACTGGGATGCTGTAATGTTTGCTAATTTTCTTAAGAGAACTTACCATGCAGCCGGACCCACCTTAACGCTTGTCCTTTATTTTTTAATATATTTTATTCAATAGGAAACTGGGGAATCAGAGCACATACATACATTTGTTACTTCCTCTGTCAAGAGGACAAAACCAGGTCAGCTACACAGAGTAAATTAAACAATTTACTGAAAAAAGCTGAAATATTTAAAATAACATTGTGTACAGACATAGATCTTCCATGATGACAAAATATTGAAAATATTTTCTAAGTTTCTGTGAATTTGCAGGATTTTCTGGATAATTTGAACAATTAATTTTCCCATAAGGTATTACAAATTGTTCCAACCATCCACTAGTCTTTTTGTTTGTCTGATAACCTAAGTAATCCGGTGGTGCTTACTGCTATTGGTACTTTAAATGGCAAGAAAGATAAGAAAAAAAACCCTGTACCTTGTATAAGTGCCCACGATAATGAAACAGTATTGTTACAAGTGGGAAGCCTTCAGCACAGCCTCACAAAAAGCTGGTAACTTTCTGAACATTTACAGACATCAAACAACATGAGCAGCACTAGCCAGGCATGAAAAGGTGGAGCTTTTTCAGCA
>JAOEGS010014197.1:134146-147145 GCA_025447755.1 Corythornis vintsioides
AGCATTATTTAGCATGTCCTAGCATAAAGAGAAAATCTCAGTAGGTCAGGGGAAGTCTCCACAAAGCACAATGGGTCTTGAATCGGGCCTCCCACTGATGACCTTCTAATGCAGCACAGACATTGCCAGAGCAAGCGCAGATGTCCTGTCCTGTGCCCAATTCCAAGCTGCACAGTCAAGGGTCAGACTAGTTTCTCCTTCTCCAGCAGACTCACCAAGGCAGCAGTGCACATGCACACCACTCAGACACTGCCAGAAGCTATCACCGTGTGGATCACGGTGCAGCCAAATGCTACTGCTGCTCAGGACCTCGTCTGTTCCAAGAGAGTATCTACTGCACCTTTATGTGGGAAGGCATTTGTGCAGATGCAATCTGTCTACAAATGAACCCACAAGCTAGAAGATAGCTTTTGAGCTTTTTAAAGATGAGTCAAATGGGAAGGGCAATCACCCATCCCTCGTGGGCTTCGTTTGACCTTCATCTAACGTTTTTCCATGGATGTGTAACTGAGCAAGCCTGAATGTGGCCACACACCATAAATTATGAACACACGCATAGAAAAGATGCAGTGCAGTGAAGAATGATATGAACCAATCTGGATGACATTTAACAGAAAAGCTAATGGTTATATTGTTCTCGGGTTTTACTGAAAATTACCAGGCGGGCTCTGGAAAATACACACTGTTGGGAATCTGTTCAGGGGTTTTATCAAAGCTTCTTTGCAATTAGTGGATAATTATAGTTCATTCCTTTGGAATTCCTTGAAATAAGATCGCCCTGATTTCAGCCGGATGCTATTCACGGCCTCACAATCTGCAGCTTTATAGGAAACATATTTTAATAATAAATGTAATAGTAAGTATTTGTGCTGCAAGCAGTGGCGATAAAAAATAGCACTGTTCAGTAGCATTTTCACCATCAAGAACTTGACTTGCCAACCTTAATCTTTACAGCTCCCAGTGAGGTGAGGGTGTGAGGAGTTTATCTCAGTAAATGCAGTGACAGGAGTGACTAATCTCTCCAACCTGGGGCTGGTAGGTCACACCCTGATAACTATAGCCCAGCCTAGCACGGTCCTGCAGCTCACTCCAGCATCAGGGAGGTTGGCTCAGCTGGATGGAGGTGCTGTTCAAATATGCTGCTCTTTTCTTGTTCCCACACAGTGCTGTAAAATAATGATTATTCCCTTTTTTTCCTGACCAGAGTGAAGGCACACACTTTGGAGTTGCTTTCCTGAGGCAGGAGCTGAGCTGGGAGACAGTTTAGGGCCCCCATCATCCTCCTCCTCCCAGTGCTTGCAAACTTCCCATTTTAAACACCGCAGCTTCTGGACTGCTCCTCCACTGCACCTCAGAAAAGGGAAATCTGACTTTGCAAGTCTGATTTGTCCCATGTGATCACCTAAACTCCCATACGCAATAGGAAGTATGGAGGCTGGCTAGTGCACCCTGACCAAGCTACAGAGAGTGAAGGTCCTTGCTGGAGGTCTGGTGGAGCCTAGCTGCAGCTCCACTCCACCCTTGGTCCTTCCTTCCCACCACTGTTGCTATCAAGGATGGCAGGTAAATGTGTGGAGGAAGGAAGGCTGGCTGGCCTTTCTTCCTAAGGGAAGGTTTCCATCTGCACATCATCCATGGGCTGCACCACTCTTTTCTTTCCAAAGGGACATTGCAAAGCCACTGAAGGGTTAGAGAAAATTAAATGTACCTCTATTGCTGTGGTGCACAAAGTCTTGATGCAGCAATATCTACCTCATCTACAAGTATGATGCTGATGAGCCACGAGGGTACACTAACAGAAAAACAGATTATCATTAGCTACATCGTTGAGAAAAAAGGTGGTATTAAAAGTATTACAAATAGCTGGTTGGGTTTTTCCAAAGCCATGAGATATGAGGCAAAGATTAACCATGAGGAAAATAGTTGGAGTAGTGTCAGTACTTTCATGGTTGTTCCAAGCAGCATAATTGCCAGTAGCATGAACAATGGGAAAGCATTGTTAATTTAAACTGGAAAATATTTTCAAGTAAATTATGGAGGAATAAAAGCCTCTCACTTTTACAACAGCCAGAGTGAAGGCATGCAAAGATTTCAAAGACAAAGATGTTTTTAACAGTTCCTTTGAATGGATGGGATCATACTGTTTCTTTTCCTCAAATAACGAAAAAATGTTACTAATTTGATTAATGAAGAACCTTCAGAAAGTAAAAAAGCAGCATGGAAATCTTGATTAGCAATCATTGCTACCCGAGGTTAACGATTGTTAATGATTAATTAACAATTGCTCAAATGAGTTCCTGCAGCAATTGAATGAAATTATATAGGAAATTACGGTGCCATGGTACGCTAGACAAATTATTCCCCTAGTGTGTATTTATAGAAGTAAATTGCACAAAGTAAGCAGCAGAACAATTATCAAAACTAATCACTCCTGGAACTAGGGATCTTGTTTACCTTTTATCTGGGGCTGTGAAATGGACAGATAATACCCATGAAAAGCCGTATCAGCAGTGCCAAGCCTTAGCATCTGGTGATGGATGCTCACCCAGAGTGCCAGCTTTACAACACAACATAGGTCTTTCATGCTCCCTCGTAACCTTCTAGCTTTAAAGGAAAGCATAAAAAATTACAGAGGCTCTTTTACTTCACTGATCAGTGTCAGGGATTGTAATGATGGATTTGTTTCTCTTTAAGGGCTTAAGCCAGCAGAGAAATGCATACAGGTAACTTTACATGCAGCTGTGTGACCACAGGTTTCAAGGAGCACTACAGATCTATTTGCATTCATCCCACTGCAGGATCATTTCTTGGTAATTTATTTTACTTAGGTGTGCTTGCAACAAAGTGAGGATGGAAACTGTTTTAAATTATGTTGAAAAGAAAATGAAGGGGGAGAAGGTAAAGAGGAAAAATGATGCAATCACCAGAAAATGATTTGAAATAGTAATAAAATGTTACTAGGCTAATGAAAAGGAGAGCTGGAATACAAACCTACAAAACTAGTCACATGGTTGTATTTTGTTTAATAGAGAGTTTATTTTTAAGTGAATGGATGATTCACATAGAAAAATATGTTCTAAGTGTTCATCATCCGTGGGAGAGTACTGTTACAGCATGCATAATGTGGTTTTGGAGAGAACAGTTTGGCTTTGTAATAAAGATGTGGGCTTCAGTGGTAAGAAAAGTCTACGTTACTTTAGAAATCTGTCAAGGTTCCAGAAATAAAACTTTCTTTAATGGAAAAATATAGCATCATTATTCCCAAGCTGTTATTACAACTTGGTCTTGTCATGCAGAAAAATCCACAGATAGTTATCCACGCTACTGAATAATTTGATAGTCTCCTTGAAAGATACTATCCCACCCATTTTATAACATTATAGTAACAGCTATGGTGTAATCATCTTCCCTTTCATAATATATGAGGCTCATAACACTGCAGTGGGGAAAAATGTCCACATCCCAAAACTTTCATTGCTCCTTCTGGGCTATAAACCCCTTACCTACATCTGCTGTTGTACTTACTTTCCCCTCTCTCCTGCATTCATTTATTCAATGTGGAAATCTACTGGCAAAGGAGTTTCTCATTCAAGTTTTCAAAGGCAAAAGCTTGTTTCTTGGATGCAAAGGGAAGCCCAAGGTCATTGGCTCATCCAAAATCAGTTCTGTTAATGATTGTATCTGATGGGATGCTTGGACTAGAGTTTATTCAACATAGGGTGCTTGTATACAGCACGTGTGGAAGGCTTGTGTGGTCCTGAGCATATATCAATATATTAATGTGAGATCACCACCAGTGCCTTATGCTGAGGTGTTTTGCAGAAATGGGTAGCAGAGACACAAGTAGGATACAGCTTCTCCATAACTCAGAAACGAATGCAGATGAAAAAAAAAAGCATTAAATATTTTTTTAATAGCCTTCTCTGAGAAAAATCATAAAAGGATGGCATTTATCACTTTGGCTGCTTAGCTGTTTAAAACAAATTTGCTGTAGCAGAATTACAGTTATTGCTCATACAGCATAACCTGGGCCTATCTGAATTTCCATTCTTAGCTATTTCACTATCTGGAAACAGAGAATTGTTCAGTATTTGCAATTAAACGTAGTTAAAATTACTTAGAGAAATGGATAGATAGTTTTGAAAGAAATAGGTGAGCTGGAAAAAAGAAAAAAGAGAGTAATCTATTACTGAAAAACAGCCATTACCACATCCATTATTCCTACATTTCATCTCTGCCAGAGCACAGGACAAGAGAAAATAACTTGTTTAATTCATTAAGAAACAAAGCAAAAATGAAGCTTCATTTCTGCTCTTTAGTCCTTACTTCCTGAGGAGCCATGTGTATAGCCAGAGCAAAAAAGAAAATGTCCATACATCTCTCATCCAGTCTGAAAAATATAATGCACTTAATATCCCCACAAAAATAAGATGTTGGGAAATCTTCAAGTAGGAGAATGATTCCATTGCCTGCTACTGTAAAATAGTAGCTGTATTCTTTCAACATTACTTCTCTGTTAAAGGGTATAAAGAATCTGCACTTTCAGTGTGGCATGACTTTCACCCATGTTGTAGCTTTGGTCAATAAACATCACTGACCACACCATAACATATGTATATATATATATATATCTCCAAAAAGTTAATCCATTTAATGTGTATTTTTTGTAAGTAATATTCAGGAACAAAATATGAAACTGAAACCTCCAGTGCACTGTCAGCTACACTGAAGGAGAAAAATGAACCTTTTAGTAATATTTATATTAGCAACTTGTATCAGCAAACCTGGTGCAGACTGAATTAAAATTTCAGCAGCCATCTCTAACATATGCTGCATACAATTTGGAAAAATCAATATTTTTACACCTTTCTTTTTGCTGAACCTCAAATTAAGACCCAAATCCTATGTATTACAGAATGATCCCATGCACTACAGAGTGCTCCCAATGGGATGCTGGTTGCCCCTGCTCCCAGTAATTCAAAGCCTCTTTTATGGCAGATGTTCGTGAAGATCTATTTAAGATAAAAGAAATGTGGATTCCAGTTGCCTCATGGGTATCATTCTAGGTGTGGGGAAATTTAAGATAGAAAACTTTTCCTCAACAGGAGAAATCCCAGTTCCACAAAAGGAAGCTGCACAAGTCCTAAATGTGGGACAGCTGTACCAGATTTGGCATGTAACTGGAGTGCACAAACTGAGCACTGTCCCTAATGATGAAGTTCAAGGAAATGGCCTTAATTGGGCCCTTTGAAAATGCCAAAGAATTGTGTAAAATTGATGAGCCAATGATGACCATGGAAACAAGCCACTGCAGACACTCAGCCAAAAATAAGCAAAGTGATGAGTTGGCCAAAACACTGAATACAATAGAAGCTGAGTCTTGTAATACCTTTCTGTGTTAAAACCATGCTAGCTATAGAACAAGAGACTTGTCTTTCCATCCAACTCCTCATCCCCTTTTTGCCCTTCAAATTGTTTTATAAAAAGTATTTCTGTAAAGCTTTACAGTTTTGAGACATCACCATGATACATCACTATGAGACATCAAATACTGGTGCTCCCACTCTCTATAGACCTCTTACAGACAACCCCTCAGATGTTACCAGCCTGTCTGAGCAAACAGTAGCATGAGGACTTCAGGATCTGTCTAGGAATAGCATACACATGTACCTTCCAGACTCTCATTGACAGACTTCTTCCCAGCCTGCCCCCCTGAGCTAACTGCTTGGACTCTTTGCATGATCTTTCTCATCTTCCCATCCAACAGTGCCTGTCCCATCACTTCACTTGAATTACAAACAAACAAAATGACATGTCTGAGAGATTTCAAAGCCTTGACTCCAGGATCAAGGAGTTATATACAAGGATAGTGGAGCATGTCCTCCCTTTCAGGCACCCCGAAAGGGGAGGGTGGGGACAGTCAAGGATCATCCAAGTGTCTCAAGATGCAGAAGAACAGGGATGTGGGGGTACTGCAGGTACCTGTGTGATGGCACTATGCACATCAGCTCCTTCAGCTGAGTTTTCAGGAGATCCAGATGCCTAAGCCTGGAGCAACCACTGATGAAGGACTACAGTCCTACATTTTAAGTAACAGAAACCTGATCTTTAGCCACCTAAATTGTACAGATCAGGCACATGATGAATAAAAATTTACCTTTTGATGAAACATATTTTCATCTACAGTAGAATTTCAACACTCTTTCTCTCATCTCCGTGAAAAGAATTTGAATTCTTATTATCAGAGCACCTGCATCACAGGGCACCAGCGACACCCACTACCCCCACTTGCTGCTCGCCTGAGGGCTGGAGTGTGATCCACATGCTGCTGGAGTGACATTTCCAAACAAATGCTGTCAAACTGTCATAAACATTTCCAACATCAGGTCTGTGTGTTCAGGCTCTTCAAACACATGCTAATGCAAGCCAGAATTGTACTCAGTGAGGCTCCCCTGGGACTTAAGGTAAATTTGTGGGTTTGTGTTTGCTGAGCTGGGCCTTTTGCAATGTAACTTGGTACTCAAGATGAATGAGGAGCCGTCTCCTGGAGAAATGGAGACTCCTGGAAACATTTTCATTGATTTTAAAAAGTGCTTTGAGAAAATATGGAAGTGCTTCAGTTAGAAAAGCTGAGGAGTGCAAGATATTTTAAGAGTCTCAAATGCATAAATGTCCTAAGTCTACCATCTAGAAAATGTGCCATGGCAGGTGAGTACAGAAAGGCAGCACAGCGTAGTTTCTGTGCCATACATCCAAATGTGTGTGCACATCTTTCACGGAGAATCAAAGCCTGAAATCCTCACATGGCTCCAAGACCTGAGCCATTGTGTGGCAATACCAGCCTGTTCATCCACCAACTCTGATGCCTGAGCAGGGACAGTGAAATTGGGTCCTGAGGTAAGTCCTGTTCTGCAGAGTATTAAGGGGAAACTACTTAAGATTCATTCAAGCTGATGTATGTCCTTAAGTGTGCATTTTACCAGGGAGCTTACTTCAGCCATGACCAAAAAAAAAAATCATTCATAGGAACATTTTCAATAAAAATACTGTAGGTATGGAGCCTGCATCCAGAAAACTGCTCCAGACTGTAAATCAGTGGAGACTACTGACCTCTTGAGCTGCACAAGAGCCTGTCCCAACTGTGTAACAGGAAAAAAGCCTCAGCTGGGACCAAGGCCAGAGACCTGGGACCAGCACAAGTTCTTGGACCCCTATGGCTTGGCACTTAGTCTGTATATATGGTGCCCACAGGTGCCTCAGTAAACACAGAGCAGGTAGAGCCCTGCTCAGCTCCCACACTCAGTGGGTTACTACAGAGAGGTAGAAACCAGAAGGCAAAAGGCAGCCTTAGGACCCTGAGTGTGTGCTGGTGTCAGGAACATCTCTTCCTTTGCACCCAGCCCATGGCTTTCAAAAATGGAGCACAGTGCCTGGTTTTCTTTTAAACCACAGCTGGAAGAGATGGATAGGTAACAGCTGAGACAGGAACTGGTCCCAAGCCCTTGCTTAGGACTCCTAAGGCATGAAGTCCCACTTTCCTGATCAGTACTCATGGAAATAGTCCAGGCCAGGCTGGGACACTCCTGGTCCTGTAAACCAAGTTCATGAAGGAGAGAGGCAGGAGGAGCTGTGTGTTAGTACTTCCTCAGGTCTGGACTCCCCTTGTGGGGGAGCCCTAGAATCCCTGCTCACCTGGGTAACTACTAGGGTGCTTTTATAGGGAGTGGTCCCTGAGTGATGAACTAAAGCCACCCAGGGCATAAGGAAGACCAGAGTGGACAAACCCTCAAACCCCTCTCCCTCTTTTCCACACCCACACCTAGCAGCCCCAGACTCACAGGGCAGTTTGGAGCCTGGCAACGGGGACAGTCCTCTGGGACCACTGGTATACACTCTGCCTGGGAAGAGAACTAAACCAGGGTTTCTCAGACTCTTGTTGACTGCTTTAATTGCAAGGTTACCATGCACAATAACATCACAAATTGCCTTTAGGGAAGCTGGCAATGGTGTTTCTTTTCGAACAATCCTGCCTATGTACTAAGCAAAGCAATGGCTGTGAGGAGGGAACGTTTTCCTTAGGATGACCTTGGGCATCTTCCACTCCCTGAGGTGACATCCATGCCAGAGCTGTGGCAGCTGTGGGTCTGCGTAAACATGTAGGTCCAGTAACCTTAAAATCAGGAACCAAGTACACTTTGCAGTCAGTTATAAACACACTTCTCCTTTAACTGTCCAAGTTAAATCCCCTCTGCTGGATTTGACTCAAGTTGAATACAATGAGGTAAGATAAGTGGAAGGAAAAAAAGGATTCAACTTCAGGTGCTATGGTATAATATAAAAATCCTATGACATCTAGTGAACATCAGCAACAGTGACAGCTGCTGGCCTTAGATGAATGCAGGAGTGCTGACATTGCAACACAGAAGTACAATATTGTACGTTATCTGCATGTGTCCCCCTCCCACCCACCTGAAATTAAGCCTTCTGGGAAGACATCCAAGAGAGAGTACACCTAATACTTGGGCCTCTTGTCTGCTGTGACAAAACCTCATAGAACAGAGCAGATTTAAGAGCAATAGAAAACCTAAAGCAAAACAAAGAAGACCATTTTTAAGAGCTACACTGAGTGCCAGAAAGCTAAACAAAGACTTTATCTACTCCCAAAATAACAAAACTGGTCCAGAGCCATGAGTAGTCTAGCAGTTCTGGAAAACATATCACATAATGCCAACAATAATAGAGACCTTTGGTCAAATATGACCTCTTTACCAGAATTTACCATATATGACTAATTCAGATAGACCAGTTGTAATTCATAAGTCTGTTCTTCATCTATACATTAAATTATTTACAACACAGTGAAATTCTAATATTAGAGTGGTATATTGCACAATAATTTTCTTTTTTTTTTTTTTCCCCCAACATTTCTACCCTGAAATATAGTTGAACCAGGAAGAAGTATATAAAATACTATATAAATTCAACTGCAAATGTTCTTCTAAGACCAAGTAAAATAACACTGGAACTTAACATGAGCTATTTGAAAAGGTCAGGACAATAGATGTGAGATGATGTAAACCATGTCGTCCTCCCAGTCCACATGAAAACAATACATATGTATATATGTATGTACACGTCTGTGCATGTCTGTGTGTGTGTGCATTCTGTATCCACTTACAGGCTGCTCTCAGGCAAGAAGGAGTGAAATAAGCTAGACAAAAGTTTTGGGGTGGAGGTAGTGAAAAAAACTGCCAGGCAAAGGGGAAAATATAGGATATGGGAATATGGTATGTCCTTCATTTTCCATATGGTCCAAGCAGTACTACCACTGCAGGGAGTCAGATTGACTATTGTTATGCACCAAACCAGGAGCTCTGCAGGCTGAGAAAGCTCTGGCCCACGGTTCTCCCTAAGAAAGGCATCTGCAGTCTGGACACCCTTGTTTTGGTGGCAGATCCTGTTGCAGATGCTTAGTTTCCAGGCAAAAGAAACAAAGGTGGGCTGCAACTTATGTCTGGTTCTCGTTGCAGCTGCCACATCCAGTCTTAGAAGCACCACTAAGGTGGTGCCCAGAGCCACCTATTCCCCTTCAAAGGGCTGTCAATGAAGCATGATCATGCTTATGGAGAGTGCTGTCTTCCTCCCTCCAGGAGACTCAACATCACATGTACTGCTGAAAAAAAGAGACTTGGTAGCATGGTCATACACTCCTCAGTGACATGTGCTTGTCATTGGCATTACGGTCAGTTGCAAAGCAGGAGTCTGATGCTCATTTTTTTTCAGAACAATGTGTAATCCCACCAAGCCCCTCCGCAGACAGGGTAATGAAAACACTGCTGGCTGCAAGGAGACATGCTAGAAGCTATAGTCCAGCTGCACTCAATAGCTTGTTCCACTTGAGGCTGGGTAGGTTTTGTGCCAAAACTTCCACTCCCTCTCCCTAGATCTGATGTTCCTAGCCTGGGAAAGGTGAGGTATTGTTGCAACTTAGCATGTGGTGCTGCCAGGGGGAGGGACGCCAAAGACACCTTTTGTAGCAATGGTTTCCAGCAGGCATCAGCACATTGCTGGGTTTACTGCTGACCACCCTCTAGCTGTTTCTGTGGAGGCTGAAATGCTTTTCCTTTGATGTAAGGATGCAGGAAACTTCACGCAATGGCAATACGAGCAACTTAGAAACCATCCACCCTCTTGTTTCTCACAGCAGCCAGCAGGGAGCCCTTGGCCCAGGACTGCCAGCGGCTCTGACAAAGGCTGCTTGCAGGTGATGTAAGGGAGCCTGAAGCCCTGCTCCGTGGCAGGCACGCAGAAAACTGCACGATCCCCATCCTGCCCTGGCACGACTCGCCTTGGAGCTTCCGCTTCTTATCAGGACAAGAAGCTACACGCAGCAGTGTTGGTGGGGCAGAGAAAGGTTTAGGGTCCTCACCATTACTTGAAAGGTGCCAATGGGAAAAAAAAAATCACGTGGACTCTTTTTTCAGCCCAATCACTACTTCTAGAAATTATCAATTTAGTGAGGCTGCCATCTGCTATCCAGGTAATGTCTTCACAGTGACTTCCTCAGCAGCCTAATGGAACTGGGAAACCTGAAAACAGTGGAGTCAGACCATTTCACCTTGCTATCCCCTCTGTGCCTGCTATCTAATATTGAACACATTTCCCTGCCACCCTCAAAAATCAGTAATGCTATTATTGGAACAAGCTGTGTGGGTCCTCAAATTTTGTCCTGCTCTAATGAAATCCTGTCAGTCAGCAACAGAGCTTGTACGTGTCTGAGATGACTGAAGTTTTTCCTGCCTGAAGGTTTTTCCATGGCACAACATGAGGGATAATCTCTCCTTGTGAGTGTATGATGAATACCTTGAACTTTATTAAAGAAATCAATACTTTGAGCCTAAATTATGCCTCCTGCCATGGAGGTGACATCATTACTAGTCCAGGTATTCATATTCTGCTGAGCTGGCATCTGAAATAGAGCTTATGTTTTGCTAGGCTTTTCAGAAACCTCCATTCAAAACCTCAGAAGCTGAATACAGTAACTTCAGTGTTTTGCTGGGTTTTTACAGTGCCATTGCCTGATAACATCAACCCCAGCAGCCTACACTGTGCTTTACCTCACTAATGTGTTTAGGATTAGATGGAAACCGTGTGTTTCTTTCATCTTTATGGGGATTGGATAAACTTCACATCAGGCTGAAGCATTGCGTTCATTGCATCCCTAGGAACAAATGGGAAATGGAAAGACCTGGGACCCTCTCTGCAAGAGTCCAGCTCTATCTTCCTGGGGTCCCAGGAATACACTGGGTCCAGAAAGCTTTGCTGAGCTGGAGAGGGGTCTGAGAACCTTGGCATGAAAACCCACTGCTCGATCTCCTTAAAAACCCCACTAACACCCATACTTCAAAGTGGGCAGCTCCACAGCTGCTTCCATTTCTGCTCAGAGCTCCTAAAGCAAATTCTGCAGGGCAGTGGGAGCCTGGAAGGCAGATATTGCTCTGCCCCTTGGCCCTGCTGAGGCATGTTCAGGGCATGCCAGATGTGAGAAGCCTCACGTGTCTCCATCGCCTGAATAACTTGTTATTTGCATCATTGGCCTTGGCCACAAGAAACCCGCTTCAAGTCATTGAGCTGCAGCAGGGATTTGAGCTGCAGTCTCCCATGTGGTGGGAGAGATCTGGCTGCCAGGAGGATGTTGGATATGACAAATGGCTCCCTCTCAGCCTCTCCTCATGGCACTGTTATAATGGGAGAAATAACCTGGATTCACAGCAAGGGGAGGAGACCAAACACTTGTGGACACCACAACAGGTGTGTGGTCAGTATTCAGCACCTCCTCTGTACCCCTCTGCCAGATGATTGACAAAACATTGTGCTCTCCTGGCATGTCTGCACAACTGCACTGCCCTGCTCAAAAGTAATCTGGGTGATTTACAGACCTCATATCACTACAAATCATATTGGGATATTTGGCAGAGCTCACCTAGACAGTGATGGATCCAGGTGTGATGCTCAGTCTCCCTCTGCAATCCTGGTTGTGAAGAATATTTGATGTTTTAGTGCTTAAGGTGAGACTAAGAATTCCTCAGTGTGAGAAAAATTTGGGATGTTCAAAAGCCTAATACATTTAAGGACCTGTGTGGAAGCACACACATGTCCCTTGGACATGACTGAGAACAAAGGAAATTTTTTAAACTAGAAGCTTAACTTTTCTTTATTTCTTAATTTTAAAATCTTGATAGCAGAGAACTCTTCATAATCAGCCACTGTATCTTGGGAATCAAATATCACAAGGTATAGCATCAAAAATGAATGTTCGGTAAAAAGGAAGATTTGGATAGAATTGAATCAGGTTACAAATTTTCTGTATTGAGAAGTATCACTGACATAAAGATGTAGGCTAACAAAGATGAAAGTACTTACAGGTCTCATAAAATTATGCTAGTTTAGATAATGTTGTTTATTGAACTAATCACTAGGCAAATGAGGATTTTATAATTAATTTTATCCTAGAATTAAAATTTCCCAGAAGTAAAATAATTTATAAATATGACCAATGATAAAGAAGCCAATGATCTTGACTTTCTGTGCTAGATTATAGATCTATATAAGAAATCATAGCTATGGTAAACTCCATAATTGTCTGCTGTATTTTCATTAATTTTGTGCAAGCTTCATTGATTTATCATTGTGATGGCAGAATAAATGTATAACTCTCTTGAGATGCACACATGTTTGGATAAGAAAAGTAGCTAAACATATATTCCCTTCTAGAACAGGGCAAATCGGGGTAACTCTGGGAGTGAATTAATTTTTCACTAGCTGATATTACATACAACTCACTAGAAAATCTGTTTTACTAGGGGCAAGTTTGAGGGTTGGTCACTGAGAAATTAACCAAGGTACCATGGGAACCCCTGCAAGGAGGCTGACCTTGAAGGCTGGTAAACAATAAACTCTAATGTGATCTTTAAACCATCTTTCATAATAGCAAAATTA
>JAOEGS010014198.1:0-20914 GCA_025447755.1 Corythornis vintsioides
AGGAAAAAAAAATCTATGTCAATATGAATCAGATCATTAAATACAGAAATTTTACGTCATCTACTTTTACCACAGAGATAAAAAGAACAGTAAATAAATAAGTAAAGGATTTTCCTCAAACTCAGATTAAGGCTACAGCTAAGCATGGATAAGCATTTAACAAGGCAAAGGCTTGTAAGATCCAGGTAATGTGTTCCGTGCCACTGTGTGGGAATCAGATTCTTAGGTTTTGGATCTCAGGGATTTAATTTGCTCACTGTTTTGTTTGTTGGGGTTTTTTTCCCCTCCATCTCTGGCATCAAACAGTCAAAATGGATATCAGATTAGATAATTAGATGAGTTTAAAGTAATTACAAATATGCCTGTAAAGCCAAGGTACTCTCGCAAACTGTCTCTTAAGGGACAGCTTGTGTCCTGAGATAGTTCTGCAGTTTACCATAAGAATAATTTGGGAAAACCTCCATGGAGTAATGGACATGAACATGATGATTGAGTGTCCAGATTTATGCTATTTCTGTGCAAGAGGAGTACACAAGGAGATGGAGCCCTCCAGAATCTTCCCTACTTTTTTTATTCCCTGAGATGGGAACTGATACCTATGGGACCTACAGCCATCCTACTGCCCCCATTTCCCTGGGCTCTTCTCTGGGAGTTCATGGATGCTTCCATGAACTCACAGAGATGAGTGAGCAACAGCTAGTGCCACAATCCAATTCTCTTTTCTACATTTTTGGTTTTTGTACCCCTCCTTCCCCAATCTCCTTTTATTCATTTGTTGTCTCAAGGTAACCATCCAGTGTTTATTTAGTTTCAGCCCCTTTGGTATCTTATCTCTTTCTCTCCTATCTAAGAAAGGCTGTTAGACTTTATTAGAGGAAGGCCAAGGTCCTTTTCTAAGGTAGGAAGATCAATTTCTAATTTATTTATATGTTCCATTTTTCTTATATTTTCATTTATAAATAAATAAATAAATCCACAAATAAATTACCAGCATAGAAATTATAATATCTCTCAAAACACGACAATGTGCTGTGAAATTCAAGTAATGGCATGTTTTCAGAGTCTAGATATTTGTATAAATATTTTCATTTCTTCTTCATATGAACTCTGAAATTAATTTCATTGCTTGTTTCTGTTCCATCTGAACCTCATGTCTTGGATGACCTTTTTCATAAGAAGCCTAAATGATATACTATTATATTCTTTCCATTCCCATATCAGTCAGACTACGTTGGTGCAAAATGATACATATGCTCAGTTTGGCAGGACAGATCTTGATCATTACACATTCTCCAGTTTTTCACTGTGGTTTCCTACTTTAGCTTTAGATTGTTATTTTTCAGTTAATTTTCACAGTTGTGTACATGTACTATGGGATGAATTAGAATTGAGCAGATGAAAAGGAATACCAATTCTTATGATAATAAGAATAAAGGGAGAAATAAGTTGTATGAAGCATGTCACCTGATGTAAAATCATATTTTGTAGTGCTGTTGTTTAATTCCTTATGAATACCCAAAAAGCAGTTTCAACTAAAGCAGAATCAATTAAAAAAAAAATAGTTGTGGAGTTACAGTTCAATACTGGACCTCAGGAACAATGCTCAAAATGAAACCACTGAAACCAATTTGGTAGAATCAACAAGAAAGAAAGAATGAACAATGGGGAATAGTTTTCCACAAGTCAGAAATGGTATTGCAAGTGAATGGACTAAAAAATTATAATACTAGTAAGTAATTTTTATTATTATCAGCAGCTGCCACCTGATAAGTGTAAGGAAAGCCATTGAAATGTCTTACATACATTATATTTCAAGTGACCAAAGCCTGATTTTGAGGAGTTCCCTTCTCTCTCACAAGTCAATGTCAAGGTGATTTCCTGATTACCTGAAATGACCAGAGAAGATAATGCACTTGTTACCTGGTTGTTTGGGAATAAGATGCAGAGATACATCTCCCCAGAATGTTATTTGTCAAAAAGGAATATGGAGAATTTTCCTAATGATAAGTGGATACAAAAGAAATTCCAAATTCCAACATTTTAATAGCAGTGGAAATTGGTTTATTTGGCTTTCCCCAGTGTTATATGAGGTATCCCTTTCCCTTGCTACCTTTCACACCAACTTCTCAATAAATTGTAATAAACTGCAAGCAATATGAGTAGAAGTATGCTCTGGGGTATCTATGAAGATAGGTAACATTTTTTTTCTTGTACTTCTGTATTGGGAGAGTCTCTCTGATACACAAAGCACTTTATCAAAGTGGGTTTCTTATACAGGGTAAGTGGTAGTGTCAAGTTTGAAACAAGAATTCGCAGTTGTTTGCATACAGAAAAATAAAGCAAGTATAGCTTTCTGTATGAGTTTTTTCCTTACTAAATGTATTACAAGCAGCTTCTGCTTTACTATTTTTTTTTACTATATTTCTGCAAAATTACAAATATTTAGAGAAAAGGACACAGGTGACCAATGAGACTGGTCCCCAGGATAACTAGACTAAAAGCAGGTTTCTAGGTTGTCCAAGTCAGGATAATAAAGGAATAACTAGACATAACAGCTATTAAATGCAAACTTCAATCTTATTGATAAATCACAAATAACACACCACACTAGTAAGATGGTTACATAAAATAGCAATGCTTAAAGCCACTATTCAGAAACTTTTATCTCCTTAAAGTCACTACCCCTGGAGCACGTACAAAATAATGATTTAAAATAGAAGAGGGAAAAGTTATTTTTTATGCATCATTTCTTCAAGAAAAACAATTGGTGTAAGAGTTTCACATAAGTTCAGTTCAGGATGCCATTTAGTTAATTAACTGAACCATTTTCATTAACAAACTCAATATTGACTTTAAAACAAAATCTATGTAATTTATTTAAAATGATGAATATTTATGAGCCACAGTGTCTCTGACAAAGTTGGAGTAAAGATTCTATTACTAGAGGAAGATGAAAGCATGCTACTAAAAATATGTATATAAGATTTTTATTTCGTATGTAGCTGAAGTGTTTCATCTTTCCTTACAAGCCTTCCAGGACCTGAACTTGGCACAATTTGCGGGAGGAAGAGGGTTGGTGGCTTATTTTTTAAAATTCTTAACAGTGTATTTACAATATTCTAAATTTTAATTTTTATTATTTTTTTCCCCATAGATGCAGAACACTAAGGCAGTCCACAAATCCAATGCACTAAACAATTTTCTGCTTCATCTGTCTCCCTAGCTTTTTAAAAAGCAAATAAACGTTTCTCCCACCCCAATGATTTGTTTTCTTTCTCTTGCATGGTAGTATGATTGTATATATCACAGTATTCTGAATAGTTGTATGCTCTTTATATTAAATATTCATAAGTAATTGTGATTCACATTCTGCTTTCTACTATCTCAGTGATTCTCCTTTGTCAAGGGCACTTTTTGAGCACAAGACACTCCACCTTAAAACTTTGCTCAATAATCTAGTCCACAGTTTTCTTTATCTTTGTTTCTTTCTCAGATCCAGAAATCCAAAAGCGGATACAAAGGGTTTGCAGTGATTCCTTCTGGGACTCTAATGAAGGATATTCTGACAGGAAAACAATTTCTAAATAAAAGTACAAAGTCCTAAATGTTCTTTCCCTGGTTTACAGCAGATAATACCACATCTGTCCCTCATGCTACATACAGTCTGTGAGGCAAGCAGACTCCAGTGTGCACCCCACAGTAGTGGTAGCCTGACTGAAAAGACAGTCAAAGGTGTCTTTTTGCCCATGGAAAGCAGAGCCCAATATGTCGATTGAGAGGACAAGAGAAAGTGGCAGGCCATAGTGCTATTCAATGCAGAGCTGGACATGCAGTGCCTCAGGGAAACACAATGTTAAATAAGAGCAATCTGTTCTCATTGTTTGGTAAACCATAGTAGTAATCTTCACATTCAGGTAACTTATTAGTTGAAACCAAATTCAGGAAAAGAACATTTTGATCTCCAAAATGCTGGGTATGTGGCTATTCTAATTTCAAAATGGAAGCACAGAAGTCAAACTTTAGTATTCATTTTCCAAGATCTTTTCCCCTTATCCCCTCCATCTCACAAAGTAGTAGCAATTGTAGCAGTTTAAACTGTGAACTCTAAGTTGCTCAGGCATGCTGGAAATTTGATGTTATCATAGTGATATATATCATATTATATGAATATATCACTATGATATATATATTCATATAATCTATTAATAAGTACTATTCAAGGCAAATTACAATACATAAACTATAACCCTCTTATGACTTTGTCTTTCTACACTTTCTGGGCCCATCTGATTTTTTTTTTTTACACATGATCAACCAAGCCAAGATGACCTAAACTTTTCCTTGTTGTTGAGAAAATAGCCATGTCACTTGACTCCATTTTTATAATTTTTGACTATATAGTTCAACAAATTTATTTTCTGTGGCAGTAAACAGTGAAATAGTCTCTTCGGTGTCTAGTAATTAGTTCTAATACTAGCAGACAAATTAAAAGGCAGCAAAACAAAATGTCTCCATCAGGCACTTATAATAACCTTCCTAATACATACAGTAGACATTGTGAAGACTAAGGTGGATAAATGAGGAGAATGCTGATTTTGGCATCGAGCTTACTTTCAGATAATCTAGCTCATTCCTCTTGGCTGACACCAGATGAAGAATAATATTAAAGAGTAATAAACTCCTTCCAGCAAACCTCTGATTCCATGGTTCACTTGTCTCAGACCTAATCTATCAATCCATTTACTGCACAGTAAAAGGTAAGAAACCCATTACAGATCTGTTATATGCCCTGGCAGGTGGTATAAGACAAGAACTGAATTCATCACGAACTCCAGTGCCTAGTACCCCTTTGTATGCTTTGAAGCACTAGGTGGTTAGCTTACTTGGCTATCACAGCAGAAGATACTTTGAGCTTTGAAAATAAATGAAAAATTCTTCATGTGAAGGCATAAAAATTGTTATAAAAGACTTCATTTTTCATACTATTAAGACTTCACAAATATAGTGTTATTTTCATTTTTATAAGAAATGCTGGCTTTGGAGAGGGTACAATGAGGAAAACCTGGCTAGAATTTAAAAGTCATGCTTTCAAATGTGGACTTTAATCTTCATTCTCTGCTTAAACTATGTCTGAGGTATCAGCCTATTAGAATCTCTATTCAATAAAGTTGTCTAAAGAACTGTAATTTAAAAATTATTACTATCCAAATGAAGAAAAAATCTTCACATATCTATTTTCAAGGTCAGCACATGATATAAACACCAAAAAGCAAAGACAATACTGAAGCAAAAGCATAAAAGCTTCTTTTATGTGATTGCAATTCCTTTCATAGTCAATTTCTTTTCTAAGCTTATTTCCATTGCTGTAGGGCAACAATTTATGTGACTGCAAAGAAAGGTTGAATATGACTTATTTCAAATATAACTAATAGAAGGTGAAGACTCACAGGTGTTGTCCCTCATTGCCCTGCTTGGCAGATCAAGGCAAAACAAAAATTTATCATAACCTTAGGAGATATTTGGCTACATTCTCAGTGTAAATTTTCACAGCCTCTCTACTGTAAGCAGAATTACTCTAGTGTACACCAGATAAGGGCATACCTTACATTATTTATGTAACTGCCATGTATGTTTTTTATTTTGAAGACAATTCCATCCTGCAATATTAGATGATCAGAAGTGGCAAATTGTTACACATTCATTGCTAGCAAACATGGAAAAAAAACAAAAGAAAAAGATAGAAAAGAAAGCATTAAAGTGTAAGTTACACTCTCAGAAGGGGATGAAGAGACAGAAAAGCCCGAGAGAAATCTCTATGTGATGTTTGTCCACTGTGCTTTGAGGAATACAAAAAATATATCATCAAAACGACCGACTGCAGAACCATCCTCAGGTGACCAACAGAATTTCACCAGATATAAAAGTGACAGAGCTGTGAGCTTTGACTCACAGTAAAAATTTATGGTGTTTCTTCAGTGTTCACATATCTATAACTGTAGGAAGACAATGTATGTCCCTTTCATTCTGATTTCTAATTTTATTACAGATGCTAGAGCTCCAGAGGAGAAAGTTAAAAACTTAAAGGATATCTTCTAACCAAAAAATACATAAATGAAAAATATTTTTCCCTTCAGTGACATCGGAAAAAGCCAATGAGATAAACCCAAAATAAGCTTCATTTTTTTTTTTTTTTTTTTTTTTTTTTTCCCCAAGACAACTGTAAAGCTCATATGGGAAATAAAAGCTTTCAGAGAACATATATGGATTTGGATTCAAGCCTTCTAATTTTCAAACTCGGAATCTGTTAAAAAATAAAAAAAAAAATTTAGGAAACAGTACCCTTGTCCCCCATATTTAATCCAAACACAACTACTTCCAACAGTACTCGTAGTTACTCTGATGGTAACAAATTACCTGGATCATTTCTGCTTCAGCAAGCGGGAAGTGAAAATGCAGTTTATGCATTTTAATATAGAATTAATCAGTAAAACCTTATATTCAGAGACAAATTACAGATTTAATTAAAATATATATGTATATGCTTACTTCAGCTAGTAAATAGCACCTTTTTTTTTTTTTTTAAAGTGTTCTGAATTCTTCTAATATATTGATTTCAGACATCCATTTGTAGAGAAAGAGATACTTCTGTCCAAGCACCTAAATAATGACTTATGTGCCCAGCTTGGAGTTTGTGAATGTGATCAATATTTATTATCCACTTTTGTCTTAGCCATTAGCTAGTATTTTGAACTTTGCCAGATTGTTTCTGTTAGGGATAAACTAATGAGAGTCTCACATCAAATAAGTTCCTGTTTATTTCCCAAGTCTGTGCTGGAAATTCAAGCATCTTCACAGAAATATAATAAAACCCCTCAGGATGTAGTATTCTTAACCAGAAATTCTATCCTGTCTTTTCAGTAAGGTACTCAGAAGCAGATTTTCTCACTTTATTTTTTTTTTCCCCCCAAAGGTAAATATAACAAACCCTTCTTCACCTAGCATCATGGTAACAAACAAGTACCACAAGTTAATTTCCCAGATTCTGGTTTTGCCATCAGCCCCAGTGGAAATTCTTCAGCTAATTCTACATTGACCTGAATTTTCTGAATTCTCTACATTTTCTGAAATGAAATTATTTCTGAAGGCTAATCCATATCCTGGGTGGTGGTCCTCTGGACAACACTTTCTACAATTCCTGCTACATGAGAAACAGAAGCTACATGAGAGCTCTCAGATTATTTACCTCTCTTTAATTAATTCGCTATTCATCATTACTAGTTTTCAACACAAAAATGCACTACTGCAACAATAAAATACCACAAAATCCTGCCTTACTGTAGTCCACAAGTATGGAGATCCCAGAAAGCAAAATGAGTGGTACTTTGCTATACAGAAACCAGAGCTCAAAGCTCAAGGTTGGAAGATTCATAGTGAAATGTGAAACAGTGGTTGTAGCTTCTTGGGGTTGAGGAGAGGAGAGAATTAGGAAGTGTTTCCACAAACAGCCATTTACTGCCTTTCACACACCTGAGTCACAAAAGCTGGGATATTTGCTGTACCCTCAAAAGAACCAGGCATAAAAAATGATGCTCTGCATTCCACTTTTAAGCAGCAGACCTGCAATTTAGGGAGTAGATTTGGATGCAACATCATCACTTTAGTCACTAATGGCCTTGCTTTGCTGTCATTGTTTCTCACAGCAGTGTATTGCACACATTTTTCTTCCTCAGGTTCATTACGCATACTAATCTCCTCATACAGAGAAAAATAACACATACCAGAAAATATATAATGCAAATAGTTGCTGCAAATTAACTTTTCTATCACTAATATGTCTAACCTTTAACAAGCGGTGGTTAGCCTCCTTCACTGTACTCTCCAACTTCTGTTTTTTGTCTGGGTTCAGAGATGCACTTCCAAGGGCTATTCCTCCAGTTTCATTTAATCGCTTCAGTATTCCCTTGTGTTGTGGCAGATCTTCAACTCTTAACTGGAACAGGCAAATACAGCACTTAAGATGAACTGTGGTAGAAGTTTCGTGTGTTCACCCTTATTGATTTGTGTATCAGCTGAAGAAATAACTCGATTCAAGCCAAAATAACCATTGCTTTCTGAATGTAGAAGGATAAAATCCCTCAGAAGAGACTATATAAGTGGATCGAGACTAAAGAGAGTCCTAAAGGGCAAAATATGGGGTTTTTCAGGATATTAATCATGGCTACATGATAAATTCCACTTATGGACACTTAATGGCTCATGCACGTGAATTTTAATAATCTTTTAATATGGTAAAGAGCAAGCACTTTGAAGAAGGGTTTTAGCAAGTTCCATGCTGTGAACACAGTCAGCAGCTTGTGTGTGGTGAAAAAACCTCCAGTCTAACCTCATAATTAAGAATGGTAATGTATGTTCATTAAAAAAACAATGCAAGTCATCATCTTACTGTACCACTCCTCCATCATGTATGCAGTAGCAGAACTTGAACAGTTCAAGTTAGGTGTTTTGTTTTTTTTGTTTGTTGTTTTCTTGTTGTTTTTATTTTGTTTTATTAGCATAAGTAGAAGGTATTAAATGAGCCACACTGGAAGCCAATGGATTATTAATTGCTGCATTAGGATCCTTTATTTTTTTTGCAGAACGATAATTAAAAAAAAGTGGACTGTAAAAATGATATAGAAAGAAGAAAAACACCTTTAATTTGGGATTATGTACCCCTTGAAAATATTGCAACTGGGAAATATTTGTATATAAATGAGGAGTGGGAACATTCATGGTTCTAAGCAGTCAATTTAGACATTAAACCTGTAATAATGTCCACAAATTATATGATAAATCTAACAACCCTCATAAATATTTCTTTATGTTTGGTCTGATATTCTCAGTAATGGAGACAAAGCCTCACAAATTCTCTGTCCAACTCGACGATATCTCATACTAAAGATTCAAAGGGAAAATTCAGCACATGGTTTTCACTTCTTCAAATGCTATTCAGTACTATATATTTTTGTTTGTTTGTTTAGCTATAAAGAACTTTGAAGATAGATTTTTTTTCAGGTTTTGTTTAAAGAAGGATAGGAGAAACTCTAACAAGATTCCTTCAGATTCTCTAATGCTCTGTATCCATCACTTGAGGAATTTGTTCAACTTGGACTGGCATAATGGATAACTACTCCTTGTCCTTAAAGGAGAACAGGACACCTTTACATAGGCATTCTCTAAGTTATATTTATTTTCCAACTACAGTTTAATCTATTATTGTGCAAGTTATTATTAAACATGGTTATTCTATTGGACACATTTCAAAAACTAAACAAAGCAACATCTATTGGATAAATTTATTAGCTCTAAAAGCTCAAATGTCTTTATTAAAATATGGCACACTTTAAAAATAAACATTTACTATTCTGTTGGATTTTTTAAGCATTTTTGAGAAGCCACCTAGATGTTTAGAAAATGTTGCAGTGATACTTCAACCAGTGTATATTTATAATTATTCATGCAATTCTAGATACTTATGAAATTCTGAATAGTTTCATAAATGAGAAGGTATAAAAGATTAACAAGACATCTATAGAGAAATGTTTTACAGATAAAACAGTCAAGTTCTGAATCAAGAAATGACGATGAAAAAGATAAATTACCTAGTGACAGGATATGTATTTTCCTTTTAGTACATTTTCCATTACTTTTCTGATTTTACAAGTAAGTATATAGTTGGAACTGGATTTTGAAATTCATCGGCCTTGAACTATCTAAAAAAAGTTAAATGAATGCTGTGCTTGATGGGTGAAGCCTTCTCTGAAAATAAAATTAATTTTTCTTCATTATAGAATTGATAAAAGTAAGAAAATATTAAGAATAATAAAAGTCACAATACCTTGACTTTGTTAAGACTGTCTCTTAACTGGTCTTCATTCTCTGGTTCAAGTGGAATACCAATAATGCTGTCTGCTTCCTCTAACCATAAAATCAACTTGTTCAAGTCCTCTTGAAATTCTGATAAAATACTCTTTTCTTCCTCTAGCCTGTAACGAACAGATGAAATTAACATTTATATATATTTTTGTGCTGAAGTGTTTATCCATAATATAAGAAAGACTACAAAGTTCTTATAATACATAGATTTTTCATATGAAAATCAACAAACCAGCATCCTTTTAACATGACATTAAACATATTTAAAAGACAAAAATTAAGTAATAATTTGCAGACTCTCTTTGGTTCCTTCCTTGGAACATCCAAGGAGGACTCTGTCAGTCCTGGTCAGTGTGTTCCCGAGTCCAGTACCAGAACACAGCTCCTGAACACAGCTCCAGTCTTCTGTGGGGCCCAGTCTGGGACTCTCCCAGTGCCCGCTTCACAGCATCAGTGATGACAGTGACATAATTACCATTGGGGGAGTTGGATTTGATACTGGTTTTGCACATATTTGTATATATTTGATTTTTATTATTACTATTTTCATTTTCACTAAAGCTGTATGAGTTTCCTTTTCTAATCGCTAAGTCTCTCTCTCTCTCTTAGTCCCCTTCTTTTCCCCTTTGGGGATAGAAGGGGGTTAAGAGAGAGCATCTGTTATAGGTCTAAAGGGCCACCCTGACCCTAAACCATGACACTGTGACAAAAAATTATTGACAATATTTTGAAGTGCTTTCAGAAGACAACATTGTAACTTTAAACATTCTGCTCTCTTCACAAGAAGCTTCTTTATCATTTCACATGCTGAAATTGAAGAGAAACTACCTGTTTCCAAAATCTGTCACACCTTTGAAAATTTTAAAAACTATAAAATGTTGATTGAGAAGCTAATATATTTAATTCTTTGATTTAAAAAAAAAAAAAAAAAAGTAATTTCTTAGAAAGAATAATTATTTGATCAACTAGGTAGATGAATTTCACCTACTTTAATGTTTGGCCATGCGTTTTGGCCAATGGCAGGTGATTTTTCACAAAGGTAAAACTGATGTGCTCTGTGGAGAGCAAAGCAAGCTGTTAGATGGAGAGTCTTATCAGTTTAGTAATAACTAGATTTATCTAGTGATTTGAGTTAGATTACCAAGAAGTCAAAGATGACTTAACAATGAAGGCAAGATTTTATGAAGCTGAATATGAAAAACACACCTAAAATTCAGGTTCAGCTTTACATAATTGGAAATCTTGTAGAAATAGAAACTCAGTCCTATTAAACAGCATCAACTGTGTGTCAAGAAACCTACTACAGAACAGCAACTGTTGATACTGTAAAGCCATAAGCAAAGCTGATGCAATCAGTGTTACATAATGTTTAAGTTTCAAAAGTGCTTCATGGCTAGAAAATATCACAAAGACCTCTGTAAAAATGGTGTCTCATTAAAATGTTGATGATTTCTGTAGATGGTAAATGCAGTAGGAACATAATAGTGACTCCCAACATATTTTGTACAGTTAAACAAACCTCTGTAAAACCTCCTGACAACTACTGTACTGTATGTCCAATAACATTTCACTCTAAAAATGACTCACTGTCTTACAAAAAAAGAAAATATGCCTTCAATAGACAAAAGTCAATAGTTAGAACTACAATTAGAGATTGACTATACTGTTTTAAAAAAAAAAAATAGCATATTAAATTAAATGCTTGGCAAATTTCTGCTGCTCTGAATAGGCACTGAATAAAAGGTACTACTTTAGATCCAGAATGCAATTCTAAATCAGTAGAGAGATTTATTTGCTTTTGTTCTTAACACAGAATATTCTAATATTTGTTAGACATATAAGCATACTATTGTTCTTTTTTAAGCTCATAAACTAATTACTTCACAGTAACTGCCTAGAGATTAAACAAACACAAGCCACTGATGCCAAATTGTTCATTAGAGAAAACAAGAGATATTTACTGTAAAAACAACAAAATCCTCCAAAACTATTTATGTCTTTATATATGTATATACATACACATGTGCATATATAGACATACATGGAAGTATATACATATATACCCTGTCACATCCTGCTCAATCAAGGTTGGGGGAAAGAAGGGTTTAGTGAGTCACTTGCATTGAATTGAGACTTACACCACAGGTCCATGACATGAAAAAAAAAAGTTTAATTCTGAATTATAACAACTACTAAAACTATATACGATGTACTTATATATATATACATATATAATGATACACACATAATTACATTTATACAAAAACAGTCCCAAAACATTTAGAAGTGAACACCATAAATATCAAAAGAAGCCTAATAACAGCACTATTTTCCTGGTTTAGTCTTAAATTTTCTTATGGAAAGCTGCATGACCTTTCAGGAACTGTTGTTTGTCTAGGGTTTCTGTGAATGCAAGCCAGATTAATGAAAATCCCTGATCCTGCTGGACTCTAATATTTCTTGTGACTATGTACTACAGCTCTGAATCTGTTACAGTGTTCTGTTACGCAGACAAAAGTTCTTGATCTTCCTGATGACTAAAACTTACCCAGTTTGGTTGTATAGAACATGTGGAGAAGGAACAACTTTACACCATTATGTTTATGACAGTGCTCATTATTACAGCACATTCTGTGCTGAGATCTGTAGGACTGCAACTATAAAAAAAAAATGAAGAAAAACTACCTCCCTGGGATCTTAAGATGAGAAACATAACTTCAAATCTTTCTGAGGCACTGTTTCCCTCTGCCCTGATGATGTGGAAGTCTAGGAATCAGTCATCCAGTGCTACGCTGTGAACCACACAATAAAACCCCTTTCCTGAACTTTACCAGACTCTGTAGAACCTCAGCACTTTGCAACCACTCTACTTTTTTAGTTTTCAATCACTTATTCTCATTTGTAAAGTGCATAGCTCAGTGGAAACATGATGTAATTGTACTCTAAGGGTAAGTCTAAGATAAAACATTAAATGTGTTGATTCTGGCACAGAAAAGACATAACATTCAACTCAATGCACCTGAGAGAAAAATTATTGAGCTGTACAGTATTTTGAAAGAGAAATCAAAAGACTTCTTGTCTCATAGCAGGGACAGCAATTGGCAAGATTCCTTTTTATCTTAAGTACACTGTCAGTTTTATCATCCTTATGAATTCAACTGCAACCCTTAAAACATTTAAAACTTTCCTTGTCAAGAGGGAAAGATTTTTACTTTGAGGACTAATTCAAAAGTTGATCTGTAGGATTGTGCTTTAATATTTGAGCAATTTGGGGTGTCCACGTCCTTCCTGTGCTGAAGGCTTCAAAACTGGACACAGTAAGCCAGGTGACATCTGACCAGAGCAGAGCAGCAGAATCACTTCTCTCAATCTGCTGGCCAAACTTCTGATGCAGCCCAGGATGGATTGGCCTTCTGGGATACAAGCACACACTGGCTGCTCATGTCCAGCTTTTCATCTATCAGCACCCCCAAGTCCTTTTCTATGGGGCTGCTCTCTATCACCTCATCCCCAAGCCTGTATTGATGGTGAGGATTGTTCCAGCCCAGTTGCAGGACCCTGCACTTGCTCTTATTGAACCTCATGAGGCTCACCTGGGCTAACGTCTCCAGTCTGTCCAGATCCCTCTGGATGATGTCTGGTGTATCGACAGCACCACTCAGCTTGGTGTCATCTGAAAACTTGCTTATGGTGCCCTTGATGCCACTGTCTATATCATTGATTAAAATGTTAATACAGGTCCCAGTAAAGACCACTGAGGGCACCACTCTGTCACTCCTCTCCATCTGGACTTTGAGCCATTGACCACTACCCTCTGGATGCGGCCATCCAGCCAATTCTTTATCCACTGAATGGTCCACCCATCAAATCCCTATCTCTCCAATGTATCTCAATAACTGTTTAGAACAGAAAGCTTCTGTTTTTATATTCAGAAAAGTATTTGCAAGTGTTCTGGTAAAGAGTTTTTGTTCTGTTGTTCTTTCCATAATTGTTTCAAACTCGCTTGAGTAGACATCTGAACAGACAGTCTGCAGGTTCAAGCTCATTAAAAGTGCAAATGTATTTGCAGCCAAAATAATGAAAATTTTTCTTCCATTCAACAGAACCCAATTTTAACAAGCATCAGATTGCAATGAATAAAAAATAAGAAACCCTAACTGATTACTTCTGAAACAGCAAAAAAACCTAATCTATGAGGCATCTGTTTTCAAAAATTACACAAGAAATTTTCCACAAAGATGGAAAATACAAAGATCAGCCAGCAGCACTGTTCCAAACCTGTTGACGACCTCATTTAAGAGCCTTCACCTTAATAAGATTCTATGTGAGATGTCTCTTCCTAATATATATTCCCTCGACTAATTCTACCTAGCCCATGTATTGCTGCATCAGGAGTGAAGGTGCAGCACCATGATGCAATTGCAGCCCTGGGGCTTGCCACCACCATGCACTAGAGTGCACACAGGTGCCCTGCTTGCAAGCCAATGCCTTCTTAAGTCATCCAGAACTCTAGTGTCCCAGTGACATGACTCAGCACAAACATGCACAGTATAATATGGCCACAGGCAGCTCAGGGGACAAAAAGAGAGACCTTCTGATGGTATAAGTTTGAAGATTTTGTTTTCAAAATGATTGCTGGAACACGAAGAGGAAGAAACAGATTTTTTCCTCCTCTTCTGTCTGGGGTTAGTATCATCTATTCAAGAGACCATTGCAATTTTCTCTAGTCCCTAATGTCTCCCTTTCACGAGTTAACACTGTTCCAGAGTACAAACTCAAATTTCTCCAAAACATTCCACTTGCAGCAAAGTGCTAACACAAACTCAATTAAATTCCCAATTTGCTAACTATCAGTGTATCAGACTTTCAATCACGTTTCACTTTATTCAACTGCCTAGTCTACTCCAAAGTCTGTAGTAAGATAAAATGACTAGATGTGCTAAAATTACATTCTCACCTAATTCGTAGCTGGATGGATTAGACTGCAAGATACAGAAACATTAAACACTGAATTCAAACTTCTACAGCTTTGAAACTCTTAGATAAAGGCAAATGAAAGATAACATCCTACACAAACATAATTCAAGCATAACCTCTTGATCTTCAGTAACAAAGAAAGGAGATTCAAAGCCAATTTTAAGTCTGTGCTTTGCCTGGGGTCAGCATTTGACCTTTTAAAACTTAAAAAACAGCTTCTTTTTACTGAAGAGCAGTACAGTTTCCTCAAACTGTTTTGAGATTTAGTTTGTTTTCTTGCCTGCTTTTAATTATGTTTTCCTTCTATGGTCCAAATAATTCTCAGTCATTAAACCTGCCAGACAATCATGAAGATAAATATTACTGTCTAGTTAACCTATGACCAGTTTCAGTTATATATATAATATCATGGTTTTTATCTGGTTTACAGTTTTTATAATGAACATAGTTTAGTATTTGTTCCTAATTATGTATGAAAACTGGATTAACATGTTGAAACTCTCAGAATTATATATCACACATCAACCTTCCATTTTCAAGTCAATCCACCACAGGGTTCATGGTACGTAAAGGAAATACTTTGAATTTCCATTGTTCTTTTTCAACACTGGTAATACTATGTTTTCACACAATACATGAGACCATTTAACTGCATTCTCAGGAAAACTGAAAAAAGAATTATGCAGAATTCCCCACCCCTCTGAAATATAAACCATGTATCAGAACATGAAAGTTGACCAAGCGTGTTAGAAAAGCTAGCCCAACAGATTGCCACCAACATTGTTAACAGGAGATGGTAATTAAGGGGAGCATAGAAGACTGTCCAATTTCTTTAGCCCATTCACTTTATACTCCTCCAGAATCCACTGTCATTACATTAAGAATTTTATAGGGCTTAGTCATAATATTTTCCTTCACAACCTTCTGTGGCCAGCAACACTTAGACATTCAAAAACCATAATGCAAAAGTAATTTAAAAATTTTTTTTCTCCGAAATTAAAAAAATGAAAATACTCTCCCTTCAGCATCACCTTTTATTATGGTTTTAAAATGTGGTTCCAGTTTTTCCATTCTCAAAATTTACTTAAAAATCTTAGAATCTACTTCATAATGACAAAATTCTTGTAACTGTGAACATTTTATTTTTTTAGGAAAGACATAGAAATATTAAAGGACTATTAAAACTTAAATGATCCAAAATATAAGCATACTGCCTTAGGAGTTTGTTGGGAAAAAAAAATAGACTATTAAATAAAAATATTTTAATCTACCCAAATCTAATATAATTTACATTATAATGAGATACTTGAATACATTTTCCATAGTATAAACACACACGATGGACAATGGTGTGACTCTATTAATTCGTTTGGACTGTAAGTCCAGTTAAGCCTGTGGCATTTTCACCCCTAGGACCATTAATAATGGAGATCCAGAAGATGCCACATATTCCCATCAGCTAGGTTTTTTCCCTTTGAAAGTCCAACCTGTGAGCACCAAAAAAAGGAAGCAGCAGCATGTACTGTGAGGCAGCAGCTAGACTGAGAGGGTGGGATCTGGGAGCAAAAAGTGTTCTGTGGCTCTAATACAGCCAAGAAAGCTGGGTGATGAATAGGAGTGCAAATGCCTCTGTCCTCATTCTCACTACAGTACATCAAAAATATGTATATGAGTTTAACATTTTATATCAGTTTAACACACACTATCTGTATTCCTTATAGAGCGATGTATTTATTCATGCAGAGTTCACTAACTGAGGTCTCTGCAGTCATTGTCCTCAAAATTACACAAGCTGTCATTCCAGAGGAAAATAAACTATCAGTCAACAAACCAAACAGACCAAAAGGATGAATGTATGTGCAAGTGTTTATGTAAGAACCTTCATCTGGGGAATATAACTTCCTTAAAATATAGAACATGCCAAGGAATTTTATGTACTGCTAACACTGCCTTAAGCCACAGCAGCATTCTAATAAACATTTCTATTGATAAATGAAGGAAAGTACAATACCAGTCTGTAGTAGAACTGGAACATATGTCATATTCTCAGGCAATGCTCAACTGACAGCCTTTTCTTCTGTGTTGCTGAAGCAGCTTACAGAACTATTAAAATGATGTGTTATTGGTTTATAAGTGTTAGCACTTACACAACAAGTTAAGGCATGGAAACACAGATGGTTTTCCATCGTACAAAAGAACAGCTTTTAGTGTGATAAATAAAAACAAAGGACTCCCTTGTGTAATGAGGAGTGTTACCATTAACACCTGGAAATATCAGAGAAATAAAGACATAAAGCACAGCTGTAGCTTCTCACAGCTGTGTCTTGCTTTCTGTATCTCCTTCATTTAGTATGTTCCAAGTGCAACGTCAATCATTATTAAATTCAATAATAACCTTTCAGGACACTATCACTCCAGCAAATGTTTTCAGTTTTTGCCCCTCACAGCACTGAAGCAGCAAAATGGGACATGACATGACAGGAGTCACAAACACTGCACACTGCTATTACACAGATCTCTAGCACTCATTCATGCACCTCTATAAGGAATATTGTGTACTTTAAGAAACATGCATGAAGAAAGCTCTACCAGTGACTGCATGTTAAAGCAGAAGATCATAGAGGCTTAGCATCTAGGCTAAGTACATAGGCTTTTACAAAATCTATTATAAATGGCAAGAAAATTATTTCTAACGAAGGTAAACCATTTTTGCATTATTTGCAACTCAAATGCTCTAGCTTCCTGCATTAGAAAAATTGATCCAAAATCTATTATCAACACTACCAAATCCATTCTTTTTATCCAACCTATGAAATACAGATTTTAATGGCATTAACGTTGAGAAGTCAATTAGATTAGGATTAACTGTATCAACTATGTAGAATACTATTAGCACTACAAAGAAAAATCTTAATGACATTGTCAAATAGAAAGATGATAAATCACTTATAATTTCTGTAAATGAAGCTCCAATCTGCTTTATTTTTAATCAAGTAGTAATGTACACTCATTTGGTGATGTTTGTTTGTTTTTGTCCAACATTAGGAGCAGAGTTATAAAAATGTGGAGTATGAAAGGGAGTGGTGGTCACTTCAAGGAGCAGGTACAAAAGAAGAATTAAACAAATGATAGTGGATGTGAAATTTAATTACTGATAATTTGTTAAGAATATGAAAACTCCAGAAATTGAGAGCTCCTTTAAACATTTAAGCCATAAGGAAATCTAAAATAACAAAAAAATATTTCACAATACTTTTGTTCTCTTTTAACATACCTCTTTTTTTTCTCTACCAGCTGCCTGCAGATCTCCTGCCACTGGGTATTCAAACTTTCCAATTGTTCCTTCAGCACCTTAGCATCTGCTGTTGATGACTGCTCAATAATCTCTCCACCAGTTACATTCAATTTTTTGACAACTGTTTGCTTTCGCCCAATGTCATCCTGAAGCTCCTGCAAAATATTCAACACATATATGTATTCATTAAAATGTCAAGCATGAAACAAAATGCTTCACCACATACTGGCCAGATGGAAAGAGGTTAAAGTTTTTGTTCTCCTCTGAATTTCAAATGAAAAATCCAAAGGCAAGTAGACTGAAAGACATTTCATGTTTTTGTAACAAGTTCCTTTCAGTGCATCTCTATAAACTTTTTTTTTCCCTTCTGTATTCTTGTCTTCCAGAGATCATTACAATAAGATCCTGCAGATCAATTAATGAGTAAAACTTCTCAGCAAATTTCCTTCTGGACCCCCAAAGTTATACACGATGTTTAATAGCCTATGAAGCATTGTATGTAGTGTTTGGAGTTCCTATTAGCTATCAGCATGAATAATCACTATCAAGAAAGGAAAGACTGTTTGAAGCTGTTCTCATTATTCCATTAAAGAACATATTTGTCTCCAGTTATGAGAAGGCACATGATGCATTGCTTCATGGCTTTGGAGGGGTGTGTGGTTTTGTATGGTGGGGTTGAGGGAACTACATTTCTAAGGAGAAGCATTCTTTATATTGTTTCTACTTACACAATAAAATTTGAAACTACCAAAAGCTAACCACAATGGACACGTTTTTCAGGTTTTGGTAAATGCATTGGGATACATTTTCTATACTTTTAATCATTAAAAAGCTATTACAGCTGTGGTTACTTCATGTTTAATACCAACGCAGTTCTGAATCTGTATCTTAGATTTCACACTGTATGCCTGTTTAAGAAAATTCTTATTTATTAAGAAATAATGTTTTTCAAATTTTTAATCTCATCAGTAGAGCATGAGTTTGTTTGTTGTATTTTTCTTTTATTTAATGTACAAGCAGTGAATTGTAAAATAATTTTCAAGAGTTTACTGGTAAAATAAGCAGAAACTGAAATATCTTCAGCAATCTACACTGTGAGATTCACACTTATGATGGTGTTCATAATTTTAGGAAGTGTGTCTGAATCCTTTTTTTCTATTTAAATATTTCTTGTCCATTAGAATTTCAGGCATGTGGTCATGTTTGAAAGTTCACAAACTGAACCACAGTTGGAGTTAATTTGTTTTAACATTAGCACACCTTGACCACACCTGACTTACCAGCTCTTAACTCAATAAGCTGCAGAAAGTCAGTTGCATGTGTTATCCCAGCTTTTTCCATATATTTCACATGGACAGCTTGAACACTACACTGTCCAACCTGAGGCATAGAGATCAGCATCAGCAAGTTGCCACAGCATCTACCCACAGTCCAGGAAAAGAGACACAGCTGAAGCAGATGTTTGCACTGTCAAGACCAAGATTATTCTTATACATTATTTGGTTTTCTCACCATTTCTTTGAGGTCATTATAGAAAAGAACACCCCCAAAATATTTCCTGTATTTCATACCTCTCAGTAAAATCAGTTATTCTGTTTGATTTTGTTTTCCCCAAAAACTATTTTGACTCATCTTTTCAGAAAGAAAAAGCATCTGCAATGAGTTTCAATAATGTGCCTACTGTGTTATGTTTATATAGGTTAAGAAAATGTTTTCTGTTGGATGCTAGCAAGCTGCAACTGTCCAGTCACATTGCATAAAATACCCTGCCAGCCCAGAGTGGTCCAGCACACCTTGCTCTGCCTGTGTTACATGAAAGATTTTAAAATACCATCATAGCAGAAACTGCCAGATGATTTAAGACCCTGAAAAGACCCAGAAAAGCCTCTTACTTTGAGATACCAGATTTTCTTTTCTTTCTATACTGCATGTTAATACAATAATATCTGGTCCAACCTTTGGCTGTATTTTCAGGTACACGATTCACTATTAGGAATAAATAGCAGTAATGGTCAGGTAGCTTGCCTAAATGTAAAATGCAAATAATCTCTATTATTAAGAGGCTGAAAAGGCAATTGCCTTTCTAGCATACACCTCAGTTTTGGTATTGCTCAGTTTAATATCTAGTTTTTGTACACAGTCACTGAATTTCACAGTGATTCTAGTACAAGAGTCTTTGCATTATGCAAGTAGGGAGCATTACACAGGTAAATTATAAGAAGATGTATAGTCTGAGGAAAAATATATCATAATAAGTGGCTTCTTTCTATCAAAAATAAGACCAGACTTTACAAAGACTGAAGTTACACTGTTCATTCTTTTAGTGGTGAATCAAGAAGGTATCTATTTGCCTGGGTAAATAACTGAACAGGAATGATTGTAGGAAGATATTTCCCAGAAGGGCTGTCAGTGGTAACACACATAACACAGTGGGATTTTAAATGAAAACACAGCTTTTGTAAATAATGTACACTCTTCAAGTTACTCTAGACGACACAATTCCTCCAGATAGACATTGTGTTTAAAATAGTTTTTCTCAGTGTACATGATCTCCTTTAGAAATTTAAGTCAGACAAAAAGAGTGTTTCAACTGAAGTGTTTTGAACCTTTAGAGAGTATGATAAGAAGCAAAACTATAAATATAAAACAGTTGTCCTGGTTTGGATGAAAACCGAGCAAAATTCTCTTCAGTGATTCTACTTTTCACCTCAGGTTTTCTAACTAACT
>JAOEGS010014199.1:12987-28336 GCA_025447755.1 Corythornis vintsioides
TAACCTGAGAAATGCTAACACCTAGACTGCATCTTTGATGAGCTTGCATCTTCAGTGGATTTTAGAGCTTACCTGTTGTTTTGAAAAAGAAAAAAGCACCCAGTAACAACCAACCTCAATACTGCACAGCTTGCTCTTGGGCACACAACCAACCTTACCCACTGGGGCAGGCTGGCTGCTGGTTACAGGTCTGATTGCTCATGTTGCTGGAGAGTTTCAGTATTGATTGTAATGCTGCTACTAAACTGTTGCAAGGGTGCTATCCATGATTGCTAAAGCAATACATTCAAATGAGATGATGCTGTTTAAGGGATCATTCTGCTCTGTTACATCACTGGAAATAGGTTGCAGTGGAGGGGGGTGGAAGACTGACACAAAATCTTTTAAGAGTTTATGAGACAGCAATATATTAGCAGCACATTTGCCAGGTGTCCTAGTTTGTTTCACTTGTATGACTGATTTTTAGTTGCACAACTACACTCTTAGCAACTTCTTGCAGTGCTAGACTTGATTCTTTCTTTCAGGAGGACACTGCAGTTGGCTCGACAGCTTCAGGACAGAGCAGTGGAAGCACAGGCCTGCTACAGCCTGGGGAACACATACACTTTGCTTCAAGACTATGAAAAAGCAATTGATTATCATTTAAAACACCTTGTGATTGCTCAGGAGTTAAATGATAAGTAAGTCTTCCATAACATATGTATGGCACATATATACAACTGCTAGAATATATGAGGAAGAATAATGAGGCATGGAATCTGAGGAAAAGCAAAGTAGTTGAGAAAATGTTCCATGCTTGCAAAACTGAGCACATTTTATTTTCTGTCAGCTTAAAAGTTAAAATTTTGATTAGATTTCCTCATATTTCTGCTTATACCCAGATCCCACTCCTTTAATTGTGATGCTTAATGTCTGGGTGTTGCAATGTTTCTGCTGACAGCCTTCATTTTCCTTGGTGCAGCTATCTTGCTGTGACAATACTACAACCACCTGACCCCTAGTGTTCAGCCAGTAAAGGTACTAACCAAAAAATGTTTATTTTTTACAGAATTGGTGAAGGAAGAGCATGCTGGAGTTTAGGCAATGCATATACTGCTCTAGGAAATCATGAGCAAGCCATACATTTTGCAGAAAGGCACATGGAGATTTCCAGAGAGGTACTATTTATTTTCACACTCTGTGTATGTTGGCTGTTGGTTTTTGCTGCCACACAGTGATTTTCTGGAGGTGTGTCCATGCACAGGCTTTTGAATGATGGCATGAATGATTGCTGAGATAGTTGATTCCAAATTATTTCAGCTGTGTTTCACTGAAACTGTCTCAGTTCTTGTGCCACCTCTGATAATGTCAGCAAAGAATTCAAGTCAATAGCCCAGCAGAAGTTATTTAGGCAATGTAATACACCTTTTAGTTCTGTACTTCATTAAAAAGATGATTCTGTTTTCAGCTAGGAAAAAAACCCTTTTCAGCCCTTTCTCCCAGAAATCTAGGGGACAAGGTTTGCTTTATACTCATGTGTATTCATTGTGACAGCAATAGAACTGCTTCTTTTAATTGATTTTATTTGCAGGTAGGAGACAAAAGTGGGGAACTCACTGCTAGGCTTAATCTCTCAGATCTTCAGATGGTTCTGGGCTTAAGCTACAGCACAAACAACTCCATGATGGCAGAAAGCCACGTGGTAGAGAGCAGTCTGAATGGTATGTGCCTAGTTCTGCAATACTTCCTACTAAAAAACCAATCTGTTGTTTGCACTGTTTTCTGACCACAAATGGTTGAGTCTGCAGGGCTTTTTTCCCCCCACCAGCAAAAAACACCCCTGATGTAGTTTTTGCAGTATCCAGCTCCTTCCCTGGAGGTTTCCATTGAGAATCACAGTTACCACTCAGTTTCTTCACATAACATTTCTAATTGTTCCTTTTTTTTTTTTTTCATATGAGAGATTTGCTGCCAGATTCTGTTCTTTTTTCTCTTCCTATGATCTTGGGGATACTGGTAGTTAGAGTAGAACAGTCCATTTGAGGTTCTTTGCTGTTCAGAGACCCATGGTCCTTCTCAGTGTCCTGTGAAAGGAGCTGAGAGGTTGGATCAGTGGCATTGTGAAGGCTTCTTTTACTAGTGGTAATTTATTCTCTGATCTTCTTAACTACTACACTATTTTGAAACTCAGAATTGCTGCACTTTGGACCTAATGATAAAAAAGATTCTTTCTTTTAAAAAAGTTTAAAAAACTTGATTCTTTCTCAAAGGTCCCAGATCAAGAGCAGGACGCCGCTACAGTATGGAGAACATGGAACTTATGAAATTAACACCAGAAAAGGTTGGCACTTTACTACTTTTTTTTCTTTTTTTTTTTGTGGCAAGACTGTAATGAAACCTTTCTTGGGTTTTAAGTTAAAACAATTATGAATAGTCAGAAGTTTTATACTTAATAGCTTTGAAAGAACTCAGCAGAATGTTACTGTCCTTGGCATCCCCTTTTAAATGTATTTACCTTAAGAGTTAGGTAAAAGCATGTCTAACAGTTCTAACTAACTAATACTTATGTAGGTAACAGCATCTTACATATGTAATGGGTGTAAAGGCTTGTGGAAGGCTTGCTTTATTCCCCTCACAGACTAGAAAGAAGGAGATCCTGTAGTGTGCATTGAAGGAAGTTCTCTCATCTCTTCAGAAGTGTTTCGAGGGTGCATCATGAAAGTGATTCAGATTAAAATTCCTAACCTTTAGCTCAACTGTTTAGAACACTTTTTAATTTGGTTACTGTCATTTTATAGGCACTTAATATGTTTTGGTTTTCACTTTGGGACTTCAACCAACTTGCAAGCCATTAGGAGGAAGTTCATCCATCTTAAGGATGCTGTTTCAGAAATGCTGAAACTAAGCCACAGATCAATAGAGTAATTTACCCCCAGGCTCACAGGAATCCTTTGGAGCTAGGAGTCGTGAAGAGCTTTCCTTCAAATCCTGTCTGCCTTCAGAGGGTGGGCTGGCAGTTCTACAGAAACCTCCAGCAGCAGGCTGAAATTGCCATTTTCCCTTCTTACTGGGAGAGCTGATCCAATCTGTTTAAGTGATGCAAAGCCCACCATAATGTTATCAAAGAGGAAATCAAATCTCAAAGCTACATCTGGACTGTTGGTAGGTACAGCTGTAGTCAGCACTTGATGCTCAAGAGCCTCTCTGTTAAATTTTAAAAGACTCTGCACTTAGTCCAGGGTGATTCCTCTCCAGAGAGCCTCTAAGCTTCTGGACAGTATCAGATGTATTTTCTTACTCTCTGAATAGCTGTGGTATCTTTTAAAATACATGGCCTGTGATAGTCTGTGCCCTAAATATAGTGAAATGTCTCATGTGGATTTGGTAATGAAGCATTAACCTACTACTGCAGCTTAGCTCTTATAAAGGGCTTTTTTCAAGATACTAATTTAGTAGATTCTGAGAATTAATTCCATAAATGTCTTTGATATGTAGCACAACATATGCCACTAGCATTACAGTTTGATTGTAAAGGATGCTGTCTTCTTGGGACTTGGAATCTGTGTGCTAAGCCTTGAGAAGGCAACCCCTCTGGTTAGGCAGCAGTGCTGAAAGATGTGTGGCTGTGTTCACAGTTTCTGATGTTGGAATCAAGAAAAAAAAAGGATGGGTTACTCAGTAAGTGTTGATAGTTGTAGGTAAAGCTGTTGAATTTGAGGATAATCTGGTTTATTTTAAAAGATAAATTATCAACCTAACAGATTTTCCTTAAAGCTACACATTCTGTTCCTCAGTGAAACAGGATGGTTATTCCCATCTGATTGTGTGCTGCCAATCTTCTCCCTCATCCTTTTCAATCTTTACTGGGAATTTTGTGCATACCAAGGACTTTACAGGAGGCTGCTTCAGCATCTGGGTTTATATAAGGGTTTGTTAAACTATGGATTTATTTTTTTTGTTTCCTTCTTCCCAAGAACAGCAGGTGGAAAATGCCAGCTGAGTGCATTTTAGCCTTCACATTAACTACAGTTCCTGCACTGCAGTCCACGAGGAAAACTTCATGTTTAATTGTATATACACTCTATGACTGCTTTTTATTCAACCAGGTGTCACACCACACTTCAGTTTTAAGACTTATCAGTACTAACAGTACTAACCTGCTTCATGGAACAGGAGCTCACTAATCAGGTCAAGTAATAGAACCAGAACCTAAGTTTTCATATCCTCACTGTTGGGTAAACCAAAAAATGTAAAAGCTGTTTCAACTTGGGGTGGAAAAGCAGCAGCAAATGAGAGGTAACAGTACAGGTAATTAAAATCAGAAGGCTTAATTTCACGACTCTTGTCTTCTTAGGTTCAGGACTGGAACAGTGAGATTCTTGGTAAACAGAAACCACTGGTTGCCAAACCTTCAGCAAAGCTGCATTTTGTCAGTCGGCTCAAGGGCAAAAAGCACAAACCCGGCTCTGCCTCCAAGGTTTTGCAGGATGCCAGTAACTGTATCGAGCACCGCCTTGCAAATGCTCCCCGGGTAGGTTTGGGCAGCTGGGGCTGGCAGCCTGCACTCACCTCTGGAGCCCAGCATGGAAGCACACTCCTGCAGCTGCCTCTGGGCTGCTACCTCAGCTAAAGCCGTGCAAAAGCTGCCCTTCTACCTCTGGCTCGTGGGTGGTGCCAGCTTTAAGCTTTTCCTTCTTCTGCATCACTTTGGCCTGGGGATTTTCTGAAGTCACAGCTCAGCTTGCACATATGTTTTATTTCTAGTCTCTTCTAGACCTTGCTTCTCCAACTTTAGTGACAAGCTGCCTTCTCTGATTCAGTGCGAGATGCTTTTGACATGTTCTTTCAGGTTACTGCACTTTTGACAAGAAGTCAGAGAACTGAGTCAGAACAAGTGAGTTGTTTCATGTAGCTGAGGGGTGAATGCTTTTGAGCACAGACCTGAGGAGAGGATGGAAGCTTCTCAGAACTGTTGTTTTATTCTTTCATGGGCACGTGTGTTCAGTGGATTCATGGATGAGGAGCAGCTCCTGCTGCGTGGCCCCGAGTGCTGCTTCTTGCTGTCTCAGAGAATGGATCATTTCTAACACGTTTTACCTTCCCATATTATCAGCATTTCCTCCTACAATGAATCTCCATCTCTAGAAATGGATGACTACCTTCATTGTTTAAATTGATTTAATATATGCAAATACCAAACACGTTACTGGAATGCCACAGCAATACAGTTGTCCTACTTTGAGGTACTCCTGAGCTGACGATGTCCCTGACTCTTCTCTCCTCCTCAGAAAAGCAGTCGAGAGGCAGCTGCAGATGAAGGGTTTTTTGATCTGCTGAGCCGATTCCAGAGTAACAGAATGGATGATCAGAGATGCTGCTTCCAGGAGAAGAACAAACTCTCAGCTGCTTCAGTGGCACCATCCTCTACTCCACCTAAAACAATGAGAAAATGTAATTTTTTAAAAGATAAATCTCCTTCATTCCTATCAAATACTATTTAAAAAAGATATATTTGTGTACAACATTTACTACAGAAAGGAACCTATTTCTAGGCTAACTAGGTTTTTTTTCCTGCCTTTTCTACTCCTGTAGTCTCACCCCACACAGAGGAATTTCTAGACCTCCTCGTGACCTCACAGAGCCGGCGCCTGGACGACCAACGTGCCAGCTTCAGTAACCTGCCTGGTCTTCACCTTAACCAGCACAGCAGCCACTCAGTCCTGGGCCACCTCATGGCAAGTAACAGCAGAGAGCTAGATGACAACTTCTTTGATATATTGATAAAATGCCAGGTAAGTTTTTTATTAAAAATGTTCAGATTCTGAGTCTGAGCAATTTGGTTTGTGTTAAATTAATAGTTGATAGAAATATATAAGTACATATACTAATTAGTCTGGAAAGATTTAAGAGGATTTGCTGTTTTACCTAATGGGTTGATAGTGATCTCAAAGTACAGGAGTCAGAGACTGAGTTCTCCAAAGGTAGATGTGTTAGCTTGGGTGGGAAGCAGCACTTGTGTTACATCTCCAGTGACAGTGTTCATCAACCTGCTGCAATGGCATGTTGTTTTAGCAGCCTGTTTAAGTTGACTGGAGCAAGGAATCTAGAGATGAGTGTGATAGATTTGTCTCTTCACATGCTTTGTATGTAGCAAATGTAAAGCTATTTACATGAGGAATCCCCTCAGCCCTCACAGCTGCTACTGCTTTAAACAGATACACAAAAGGGTTCTGAACAAGACTTCTTTCTCCAAGATGACTGTCTGAGGCCCATTCAACACTGAAAGCTCTGCTGGTCCTGAGGCAGCCAGTGGAGAGAGCTGCAGTCCCACAGCCAGACCTCATGTGCCAGGCTGATCTGGCCCATCTGGGCAGGAGCAGGTGGCTGTGGGACAGGGGCACAGAGCCCCTCGGGGGTGTTGCAAACTGCTTTGGAACTGTGTGATTAAAATGTACCAGACTTCTCAGAATGGAGGAAAACTTTCTCCCAGTATTGCCTTTCCAAATATGACAAAACTGGGGCCATTTTTTCATTCCCTGAATAACAAAGACAACTTTAGCTTCTGTTGGAGACAAGCAATACCCTGTAGTAATGCTAAAATTCTTCTGGACAAAGCAACACTTAAAACTCATTCTGCACTAGGAACAAGAATTAAACTGGGGGAGTTTCAGCTACAGGTGGACAAGTGATTTCTAGGAACTGTTTTAGCTACATTTACTGCATTTAACTTATTTCCTTTTAGAAGTTTAATTTGAAACAAAGCTTATCAATTAAATCATTGTAATAACTTGAAATCTGAAAACAAAAGCCTTTAGTAATTTCTCACTTATTGTTGGCTTATCTTGTATATATTCCTGTAAATCTGCAGCTTGATTACTTGGTCTGTCTGTAGGGTTCCAGACTGGATGATCAAAGATGTGCTCCTCCCTCATCTGCAAAAGGACCAACTGTACCAGATGAGGACTTTTTCAGCCTGATTCTACGATCACAAGCTAAGAGAATGGATGAACAGAGAGTCCATCTACCCCCCACTATAAAGGAACCAAATCCTGGCTGAACAAGGAAACAGGCATGTACTGTACAGTGGCATCCTGGAGCATTTGTTGTGCAGGAGAAAGACATGCCTCTGTACAGGGGTTGCAGGGAGGAGGTCTGTGCCCTTGCTAACAGTTTTTTGTACAAACAGCAGCAGTATCACACTTGTGCCCTACAGGTGGAGATGCTGCTGCCCTTTGCAGTTGGCAGCTGCTTTTAGCAGTGTCTGAGATGCTGAAAACAATTTTTTTTAAAAAAAATACACTTGTTTTTCAGTAACAGTTGCCAGTGTCATTCTGTAGACTGTGTGGTACACATCCAGCACCAGCAGGAGTCCACGCACAGGGATCAGGGGTGGTGGGTATTTGGCATAGACTGCTGTGGGCATTGAGCAGTTCCTGCAGCAAGTGAATGTTACAAAGGGTAAATGTGTGTATGCTGCTTCTTACTGGACTCAAATTGTTCTTGTCTTGATAAGGACAGGCCATGCTGGGATAGTTCCTGGGAACCCTGTGGCCTAAGAGTAGGTTTCTTGAGTTAGAAGCCACTGATCTTAACACCAAAGTTGGCAAACTTTTCACTTTAGGCATTGATAAAGTGATGTCAATTTTTAATTGAGGTATTAAAGCCCTAGAGAAGAATTGACAGTTAATTCTAGCTTTGGAGTAAAATGGCACTGTGAGATGAAAGAGACACAGAATCTGCATAATTTAGACTATTTTATAGTTAGTGAAAGTTTGCAAATATCTCTTGCAGCTTTTTTAGTACTGGAAATTCATTTCTACTTGAAAATGTCCTCTTTCTACTTTTAAGGAGAAAGGACAAAAGAATCTTTCAAAACTGTGAGTTACCATCAGTGTGTTGTGTGCTGCTAGTCAGTACACAGTGCTTTCTGTTCCCTGTCCAGCTTCATATCACCCTAAAAACCCATGAGCTACATCAGCTTCTTACTCCTCTGCAAATCATTAAACTAGAAGAAAATCATCAAGCTGTCCTAGGACTGGGGTGACAATCAGCAGTTCTGCTTACTGAAGGCTCACTGAAAAGAATATAAAACCAAAGCTAGTCCTGAGTTGTAGCAACTTAAAACTCAGAGGCCTGTTGTCTTGGCCAGTTAAAGCTGGAATATCTGAACACCTTTATTTCAAATTAATGTGGGTATATAGACTCAGTCTCTCAGTTTGCAAAACCCCAGCTACCAGTCAGGCCTGGTAATGCTCTGATCAGAGTTCCCACCAGCTTCCTGATGCTCTCTTCAGCTGAGAACTATAGCAGATAGTCCTGCTCTGTGACTAGTTCTGCAAATATGAGTAGTAAAGGTTAGACAAAACTTACAGCAGAGAGGCTTCCTTGGACTCCTTCCCGTGGCTCTCATGAACTGCTGTTTTTCTTCTCTTCACATGGTTCCATTGCACAACTTGTCCCTTTGAGGTTTGTATTAGGGTGACAGTTTTCTGCAGGCTCTTGCTCTGCTTTGTCTGTCTCCTGTTTCTGCTGCTCAGGTGTGTGTTCTTCAGTCAGGTTTTCAGCTGTGATAGTTTCTAGTTTACAAACTTCATATTCAGCATGCAATCTATTCTGGAGAAATTAATAATAAGCTATTAATCTAGCACTCCAAAGTGATGGCATCTTTTGCTTCAGAGGCATCTCAGCTCAAGGGGCAGAACCTTCCCCCCAGCATGACTGGTATCTTTTTCATGGGGTAAACAGTACATGTAAACATACACAATCTAGAATGTAAGTCTGATTTTAATTTTCTATAGTTAGAAAAAAGTCAGCACTGTTCTTTTCCCCAGCCTTTCTTTTGGGGGTAATCATCATTTCCCAGGCTCACATTTATACACACTGAGGCTGGAACAGACTTTGACCTCATCAAGTCCAGCCTAAGAGCTGACACCATGGCACCCAGCTAGACCATGGCACTCAGTGCCACAGCCAATCTTTCCTTGACCACCCCCAGGGATGGTGGCTCCACCACCTCCCTGGGCAGCCCAGTCCAGTGTCTAGTGACCCTTTCTGTAAGGATTTGCTTCCTAATATCCAACCTCAACCTCCCCTGGTGCAGCTTCAGGCCATGCCCTCTTATGCTGTCACTGGTTACCTGGGAGAAGAGTCCAGCCCCACCTGCCTACTTTCTACCTTTCAGGTAGTTGTAGAGAGTGATGAAGTCTCCCCTGAGTCTCCTCTTCAGGCTTAACAGCCCCAGCTCCCTCAGCCTCTCCTCATCAGACTTTCCCTGCAGTCCCTTCACCAGGCTTGTCACTCTCCTCTGGACCCTCCAGCACCTCAATATCCTTAAGTGAGGGGCCCAGAACTCCTTCTGGCCCTTTTTGTGGATGGGCATCACACTGACCAACCTCCAGTCATCTGGGACCTCCCTGCTTAGCCAAGACTATCACCAAGGCCAACTACTCTTCTTGTCTTCTTGACAGAAGAGGTTGTCACACGACTAGGCTGTCTTGCCTTGGGTTGCTCCTCCAACCCAGACAAGACTTTCTTCTATGGCATCATTATTTCAAAACAGAAGTTAATCTTCCTAGTAATAAGTTGTAAGTTTTAATTCAGGAGTTTCCTGCCACAGTTAGCCAGTGCACAGGATTTTTCCAGAACAAAACACGCCCAAGACACTTCTCCCGAACCTTTCTAGAGGGCAGTGGGTCCTTCCTTAATTCCTTCCTCCCCAGGGTATGGCTCAACCTTTTTGTTCAAGTATGTTCTAGCTGATACTGAAACCTATTAAATGACAGCAAGACTAACATACAGCAGGCTCTGGTTTGTGAAACTCCTCTACTTGCGTGTCTGGCTCATCCCTTGTGTGCAGGAGGTCAGGGCTGCCGCTGCCGGTCCCCTCTCTGCCAGGAGCATCTCCCCTGTCGTGAGGGCCCCTGTGCCTGGGAGGAAGCTGCTGCAAACAGCAGCCCTCTGGCTGGCTCATGGCCTGTCTCCCAAAGTCCACCTGTGCCTGGGGACTGCTGGCTGGGGGCAGACTGCTCTGCTGAGGAGCTGACAGGTATCTTAACATGGACACGGACGATCCGGCACCGTAGCAGACAGCCTGGGGCAGAGGAGAAAGAAAAAGAAAAGGTGAGATCCTTGCAGCCTGTGTTTGTCACACAAGATTCAGTCACACCTGAGAAAGCTGAAAGGGAAGCTCAGGGCATCAGAAGTTACAGTAGAATTCAAGCTTTTTGCAGCCTGAGGAGCTGCCAGATTGGCTGCAGTTCACCTCTGCTGGAGCACTGACACTGAAGGTGCTGACTCAATACTCAGCAAAATTCCAAGTCTATGCACCCTGTGTAATGAAGAAATGAAGAACTGAGCTGCAATAAAGTCTAAGATTTTAAGCAGTTTTTTAGATGGAAGTGATGTGTCCTTTAAGTACAAACCTACCTCTTTTAATTGGTAGTAAAGAAAAAGCTTTCTTCCTTGTAGAAACAATTTAATCTGTACTAAGAAAACAGTTCTGAGTACAAGGATGAAATAAATAATACTTTAATTATAAGTTTAGTGTTACCTATTAAAAAAACCCAACCCTGAGCTTTAAAATAGAAGATAAATGTATACAAACCAGGACAGCTAGAGCCATCATCATGAGCACTGGAACCTGCAGAATAAATGGTATTTCCTTCATAAGTGCCTTGATGAATTCACCAATCCCTTGTCCCACGTGCTTCAAAGGCTCAGTCACAAAGTTGGTGAAAGTAATTGCCAATGCCTAGAAAATAAAGAGAAAAACCAGTGTTACAGCTAACTGATGACAAACATAAGCACATAGAGTCTCTAGGCTTGGTCTGTACCTTTGTGGGTGGAACCAACAAAACAGGATTGACTAGTAGAGTTTCATAGTACTTCTGACAGGGATCATCCTGAATTGTCCATGTGCTTCGGAGCCACTCTGTAGTCAAAGCAGAGACACAGCTTTACTACTTAGAGGTGGAATACTGAAAGCAGCATTCCATTATAGATGGAACTCTTCTATATATGCTTCAAAGCTTAAATTTATGCTTAAAAAATATGAGTTTAGCTCAGATCACACTATCACGGAGTATTAGGGGTTGAAAGGAGATTGAGTTCAGCCCCCCTGCCAGCAGCATCATATCATCTAAGTATAATCTAACACAGGGCCCAGAGGAACACATCCAGGTGAGTCTTGAAAACCTCCAGAGGAGACTCCACAACCCCCTGGGCAGCCCACTCCAGTGTCTGTGACCCTCACTGTAAAGAAGTTCTTCCTCATGGTAAGGTGGAACCTCTTGTGTTCTAGCTTGTAACCATTCCCCCTGTCCTATCACAGGGCACAAGTGAGAAGAGGCTCTCACTTTCCTCTTGACACTTAGCCCTCAGATATTTATAAACATTTATCAAGTCCCCTCTCAGTCTTCTCCAGACTAAAGAGCCCCAGGTGTCTCAGCCTCTCCTCATGAGGCAGGTGTTCCAGTCCCTTCAGCATCCTTGTAGCCTGTGTTGGACTCTCTCAAGTGGAATGGAAAAATGGTAAACCACAGAATCATCTGTTGCTTAAAAACACTCCATGAAGGAAGGAGGGTATTCTTCCATGTCATTGCTGCAAGACAGAGTTAAGAAGTATTTACCAATGAGACTGTCTCTCCAGTCCAACTTCTCGGCGCAGACGTTGTCGAACTGCCCCATCTTTGCAATTTCTGCCTGGTGCTGTGCAAAGGCCAACTGCAGGGGACAGGAGCCTGGGTCAGGGACCACCCTGTGCTGCTGTCCCCCAGCCACTGCCTGTTTGCTCGGGGCAGGCCTGGGACAGCCACGCTGGGCAATCTCTGTTTGAAAACATCAGCTACATAAACAGCAGCAGGTCAAGTGCAGGCACTTCCTGGGAATGGATAAAAACTACCACAGTATTCTCCAAAAGCAGCCTGAACTACTAAAAGCACAAACTCCAGTATTCCCAAGATAGAAGCTGAGAGCAGAATTCATCTAGTCACCTCTGGATTAAAACCAGAGACAGCTGCCATGCAAGTACTACCTGCAAACCTCAGGACAGTCTCTTATCTTTTAGGTTATTCCCATTAACAAATAGCTGTATTCATTATAACTTTGCAACTTATAATAAAATAGAAAAAATGAAGTCCAGATTTGAGTTTTTCATTGACTCAATCCAAGTCCTCCACACAGCAGTCCAGTCCCACTCAAGAGCCATCCTACTCTCTGCCACTCCTGGGTCCCAACAAGTAGAATTCTGGTGACAAGATGTGAGGACTGAGATATGTGGTTGGGCTATGACCTAGTAGCATAAGTTCCTCCTGATTAAAATCAGTACCATTGTAAAGTCAGCTACTTGATCACCATGAATGAAGCATTTTTTTCTGGTCACACATTAAATACAGTCTCAGCCAGGGAATTTTTAGGAAGCAAAAAAAGCCATGATGTATTTTCAGAAGACTCTTCTACCAAGCTGCTTTAGACAGTTCTATCTGTCTTCACACAAAGTGGAATCACAGTTCCACTCTATGAATTGTGTGAACCTCTTTGGCAGGGTTTGTTGAAGCCTAGCACACCTGTCAACACGTGTAATAAAACATTCATACCTTTCTTTATTTGTGATCAAGCACTGCTTTATGGAAACTATCTATAGAAACTAAATAACCTTAACCCCCTCATGCAGCAGTAGCTTTGTGATTAGACTCAGATCACCTTAAAGGTCATTTCCAAGCTAAATGATTCTGTGATCCTTCTGTAACTGCAACATTTTAAGCCTAAAAGCCATTAAGATTTCAGAACAACTTACCTTATACAAGTAAAGCCAATTCCATGCAAAACTGATGAGAAAACTTATTAATAAAACACGTTTTAGCTGAACAAACCAATGAACCTTTGTCCAGAGCTCTGTAGCTATCACAACTACAACACACACCAAGCACAAGAGTATCTGAAAAAGAAAACAGGGAGAAAATATGACCCACATTTAGAATTTCCTGAGCTTACTGCCAGTCCACATGAAAGAATTTTTCACTTTGGTTATCACCAACATCATGCACACACAAGAGTTGTGAGAATTCTTTTTCATCATACTATTACTATGGCAATAGTGACTAGTCTTGCACAGAAAAACAGCAACTGAAAAACCCAATAAAACCCCTTTCCTCTTACCAGAAACATATTGTATAGATCAACTCCAAAAGTGTCTTCAAATCTCCACTGCCAAGCTCTATAATCATGGTGCTTAAAATTGATCAAAATATCACTAAGTGCATCATCCAGAGCACCTGCCTGCCAGGTCTCCTCAGTCAGAAACCTGACAATCTCCAAATAGGTCTGTTGGGTAAGGATGATCTCAGCATCATAATGGACATGGCCCACGTTATCCTCAGGCTGAAGGAAAATCAGAGCAAAGCAATGGTTAAAAGCTGCTTATTTGGAAATAGAAGTAAAAAAGAACCAAAGAAATATGTATGTCTTGGTAAAAGCTAGATACCCTCATTATATAGCAGCACCTTTTTGAATAGACTGCAAGATGAAGATGTGGGACAGGGAGCACACTATGATCTGTAACCTTTTAGTTCAGTCTTTTGAACTATATAAAAAAATATGAATGCAACTGGTTTGTGTTCTTTCAGTTCTATAGAAAAAAAAAACCCTAAACAATTATCTCACTTGTTATTAGAACTTTAGGTCTAGGTCTCTTTAACAAGCATTAATTACAGATGTGGTATGTGTGCCCCAATCATGGCTGGGCAATACAGATAGAATCTATTCAAATAAGAAATTTCACATTGCTAGGTGTAATGTCCTTTGTTAAATATTAATTTTGCTTATTGCAAAGCATTTATCCTCTACCTCTGAAAAGAACAAACATAAATCTCCAAATATAATACAGAAAATAACAAGGTGATTCTCACATACAAACTCTAAAAACCTAGATGTTGAATGTGGTAGAATCTAGAACAAAGGTCTAAAAAGTCTACAACACCCACCCACCCACACAATCTGGCTTTTTTGAGTTTAACATGAACTGAACATGATTATTACAAGAGCTGCATTCCAGAGATACAGTCATAAGGAAACCAGGTGATTCTGTATTGTCAAAGTGTAATGAAATACAACAACTAAAAGGAACTTGGACCCATCAGAACAAAGACTATTCTCATCCCTAGGGAAATTACAGAGCCAGCAGTTGTAAGAGAACCATGAGGCACTGACAGACAACTTCCAGCTATGAAGTGAAGGAGCCTGGAGTTCAACCAGACAGTGATGGGTGACAACCTGAGAGATCCTCAGAAGCCCCTGAGAGACTACCCCCATGCCTAATGACTGTGTAAACCTGAGAATTAGTTCCAGGAAACAGAATGATAAAACACAATCATTGTAGGAAATTCATTAGGGTAATTAATATAAACCTAGGCTGGTGCGAGACGTGGCACATTGGGTGGAGAGACCCCCCAGTGCTGCTTCTTACACCATCTCAGACTGACAGCTGGTGTTCAAAGGCTCTCCCAATGTGGCAACACCAGCAATAGATCTTTAGATATGTGCTCTGAATTCTTTTAGTCCTCCTTGAGATGCTTTACAGCTGAAATGGCAACTGTCTCTCTGAGCATGTGCTGCTAACTAACAGCAACACTGAAGCAGATCGTTCTATCTCTAGTCAGTTCCCTTCATCTGACTTTAAAGTACACAAGAATAATTAATACTTGAGAACAGAAAAACCACATAAAGCAGTAACATGGGTTCCAATCCATTTATAATGACAGCTCCAATACTTACAAGGCCAAGTTTTCTAACTTCATTTAAGATCTTATTGAGGTATCTTTTGAAAACAGAAAAGCTGCGGCTGTCCCGGGGTCTGGAGCTCCTCTCCTCACACTCTGCCACCTGCAGCACAGACACCTGGGTCACTTCTCCCACAAATCCTCCAAATCTGGATCCCCTTACATTTTAAGCTTATATTAGAAAAAAAAAACCCAAACCAAACCCACCAAAAATAAACAAAAAACTGTCAAAATACCAAGTAACTAAAACAAGTTTAAAATGGCACGTCCCACTGAGTCTCCAAATGGCTGAGGGAAGTGAGAGCCCAAGTAGCTACAGCAGCACCACAACCTCTGGATCTCAGAGCCAGAAGCAGTGTGAGGGTCTTATCTAGATGGATTATTCCACCCCTTAAAATCCAACAGAACTGAACAACTTGCAAATGAAAGCTCAGGTTTCTTAGCTTTGGGCAGCAAGGGTGTAGCAGCTGCTGACACTGCACAGAAGCACAGCACCTAGTTCAGAGAATGTTTGGGGCTGGAGGGACCTCCAAAGGGCATCTAGTGCAGCCCCCTGCAGGGAGCAGGGACACCCTCAACTAGCCCAGGCTGCTCAG
>JAOEGS010014201.1:0-11391 GCA_025447755.1 Corythornis vintsioides
CTAGGAAATGTACAGTAATGTGAATGAATTAATCAACTCTTACAATACCTACTTCTCACCCATGGAAACATATAATCAAAACACAACAAATTCTGCTTTCATAAGTTACATTATCACACAATCTGCCTGTCACTGTAACAACCAAGACTACTGGATAATGACACTTCCTATCCAGTTCAATGCTTCTGGTAGCTGCAGTCACCTCTGTCACTTTCAGCTGTGACATTCATTTGAACTATTCCTCCACCTATTTCAGCTGCTATAGATTGTTCCAGCCACAGCTGTTGTCATCTCACCACCAAACCACAATCCTCACTCATCACCTCTGGCTTTCACTGGCAAAGAACAAAAGATCACAACTTCCTGACAAGACCATTGATTCCTTCAACTACTCCAAGTCATTCCTTCAACATCCTGGAGACCTATACTTGGGCATCAGCCATCTATACTGTATGTAGTCCTCACAGGTATCAGGAGAACTGCAAGTCATCTATACTGTGTCTTCAGTGTTAGTGTCGATGTGAGGCACTGTATGCCCCATGGTCTGCCAAGGTGGTATCTGAGAGCTGCTTTGAGATGCATCTGCCCTAGAATGACCCCATTAGGGTCTCCCACTGAGGTAGACAACTAATTACAGACTTCCTCAAGGAAGCTGGAGTAGCTGGTCTGTACAGGCAACTGCAGGACTGACTCCTGCCTGCTGGGTTGGTCCTGTCTTTAGAGGCTTCCCTGTGGATCCCTCTGTCCCCTTCAAACTTCATCGAAACACAGTTTGTTTCTGGTCCTTAATTTTCTATTGTCTAATCTTGGACTTTTCTGATCCCTAGTCTCCATACCCACTCAATAAATATATTCTAACTGCTAATCTTACAGACTACTTACAGTAGTTCAAGTTGAGTTAACCACAGCAATTAGCAATTTACAAAAATTATTTCTTTACTACCGTAGACCCTCCAGACCACCACGAGAGAGCACTGCACTCTATAGGATTCATACCTTATTCTTTTTAGGTAGCATTAGTATGGAAAGGGAACAGTAAAAAGATTTAACAGAAATATTTTTAAAGAAATTTCTTTGAGTGAATGGTAGCAACTAGCTTATATGAATTTAAATCTTATCAGGCAAGAACTACAAGTCAACGGCACATGAATGTGGGAAGCATGCTGTTCAAACAGGAGCCAGTATTTCTAGTAAGCCAAATATTAGTAAGCTTAACAGAGTAAGACTGACCATTCTGAACACAAAGAACAGCTGGTCAGCTAAAATATTTTGCAGTACTTAACTACCCTTTATACATTCCAAAGTGTTTGTGATAGTAAATTGTCCACTTTCCCTAGAGAAGATCATGTGAGGCACTGCAACTAAATCAGAATATAGATCCAGAAATGACAAATTAACAATACCTCATGTGACCTTTTCCTCCATTTGCCTTGTGAGTAAATAACCATCGGTTTAACAATAACGTAGATGATCACAGGCTGTTTCCAATTCCCCTTAAGCAATAAGCTTACTGGAAAAAAACATGTTCTGAACATTTTTGTTTAAGAGATATGAAAAAAGTAATTATTACTCTAGGGATAAACTTCTAAGTCCCATGCCTGAAATATTTTGCATTTCACAAAAGAAAGAATTCTTGACTTTCTCAACAAAGGGTGAATGAACTTATACTTCACTCCAGATGGATAAGGTCTGTCAAGATTAGAATAAGATGATTGGATGCCTCCTTTCTTTTTCCTAGAATTGATATAGTACATCCTGTGGCACAAAATCAATGATGTCTAAATAATGAAGAATGAAAAGTCCAAGAAAATAAGAGCAAGAGGATTTATTAATTCATCACACAAAACTTCCAGTACATGTAATTTGGTTGTAAAAGACAATGTGCTTTGATGGAGAGGTCATCATCAGGTAGAACCTAGTGGATTATACTCCTCTGGCAGGGAAATCTGCAAAATATTAGACTGTGTCAATTTATTTGAGTGCCTGGGAAGGAGTTCTCCTGTCACTGATACTGTTGTTGCTATCACATATAGTGTCTGTTCCCTTAAGTCTCAAAAGCTAACACAGTCGACGTCCTTACTACCTACCTACTGGAGGGTTTTTACAAATGAAAAATAAAAATAAATTAGAAACAATAACGAATTTCATTCAGGGGTAAAGAATACCTTGTTCAATCTGCTTGAGACTACACAGATAATTATTAATTGTCTATTTATAGAATATACATAATCATAATTATAAAATTATAACCATCCTCGGGTAACCTCCTTTGTTGCAAGCATACCTGGCAAATCATGGTGTAGACAATTGTACTCTTCACTGGGTTAAAAACTGTCTCATTCTCAGAGAGTTGTGATTAACAGGATGAAATCTAGATGGCTACTGGTCACCAGTGGTGTCCCTCAGGGATCAATTTTGGGGCCAGTCTTGTTTGACATCTTTATTGATGACTTGGATGTGAGGATTGAGAGCACCCTCAGTAAATTTGCAGATTATACCAAATTGTAAGGGAGTGTTGATCTGCTTGAGGGCGGGAAGGCTCTCCAGAGGCACTAGGACAGGCTGGATCAATGGGCCAAGGACAATTTGTATGAGGTATAATAAGGCCAAATGCCGCATCCTGCATTTTGGTCACAACAACCCCCAGGAATGCTACAGGCTTGGGGACAAGTGGCTGGAAAGCTGCCCAGCAGAAAAGGACTTGGGGATGCTGGTGGACAGCCAGCTTAATATGAGCCAGCAGTGTGCCTAGGTGGCCAAGAAGGCCAACAGCATCCTGGCTTGTATAGGGAATAGTGTGGTCAGCAGGAGAAGGGAAGTTATCATGCCCTTGGTTTCAGCTCTTGTGAGACTTCATCTCAAGTTCTGTGTTCAGTTCTGGACACCTAATTATAGGAAAGACATTAAGGTGTTGGAATGTGTCCAGAGGAGAGCTACCAAGCTTGTGAGGGGTTTAGAGAAGTCATATGAGGAGAGGCTGAGGGAGCTGGGCATGTTTAATTTTGAGAAGAGGAGGGTGAGGGGGGACCTTATAGCCCTCTACAACTACCTGAAAAGAGGTTGTAGAGAGGTGGGTGTTGGCCTCTATTCCTTAGTGACTAATGACAGAACCAGGGGAAATGGTCTGAAGGTGCAGCAGGGGAGTTTCAATTAGATATTAGGAAGAAAATATTTAGAGAGAGAGTGATGAGGCACTGGAATAGCCTGCCCAGGGAGATGGTTGAGTCACTGTGGCGGAATTTAAGAAATGAGTTGACATGGTGCTTCACAGCTTGCTCTAGTGGCAGGCATGTAGGGGGTTATCTGTGTTTTTTTGAATGATCAGTTATTTAGGTTTTTTGTTGTTGTAGGTATGGTTGGACTCGGTGATCTAGGAGGTGTTTTCCAACCACAATTATTCTGTGATTTTGTGATATGCAGTGCTTTGAACGTGACTTACTAAAATCTTATATCCTGCATCTATGTGGCACTACCAAGTTAAAGTCACTCACCTCTTTGTTCAGCAGATGTGAATGTTTTTTTGTAATGGATACAGATAACTGTCATTTCTGTGTGTAGAAACTACAAATTGGAAGTGTTCCTCTGTTACCTTCCTCTTTGTACACTTGTATATTTTATTTACTTAGTTCACCAAATGATTTAGAAAAAGGTTATACAGTCAGATGAAGGGTGGTTATAAATCAGATTTAAAAAAAAAAAAAAAAAGACTGGCTAAAACTCAGTCTGATTACTCCTCAGTAGGTCTGCCACAATAAAAAATACAGCCTCATAAAGATATTCTGTATCTCCAGCTGGGACCTGAGACCTTCTGGGTTTCCAGTGGTGCATGATTAAGTCTTGTTAGTATTTATTTTTCACTTGTTATTACTTTCTCCTATTCCCTCTGGCTTACTTCATCTACCCAGCAAACCCTGAACCATCAAAGACATTTACTTGTCTCATATTAATAAGAGTGGTCTCATTATACAGCCTTAAGCTTTTCCAGGATCAGAGTTTTTGATTGCATCTTTGAATCTGAAGTGCTTTTGCACGTGAAGTAGCCAATTACAATGGGGCTATGAACTTTGCCTATCGATCCTTGGTAATACCATAAGGTAAATAAATAACAGTGATGTGAGCCACAGAAGGTCACTTCTAATAAAAAAACACCCAAACCTAAACAAATAAAAGATGCAGAGAGGACTGTGTTGCTGTTGATTCAAATGAATTAGCAGCTTGCTTCCCCTTACAGCAAGAAATGGCATGTAACAGATAAGCAGCTGTAAAAAATAACAAACTTCACTTCCTATATGCACCAATGGAGCTTGTTGCAGATGTGCATTTTTAGAAAATTATGTCCTAAGCACTCCTGCTTTTGCTAGTGTTTGGATAATGAGTATTGTGTTCTAATTTATTTTTAATGTGCACGTTACCCCTTACTGCCAGCCGTTCTTTGAATGAAATGGTTCTTCTCCATGAGTATTTCTGCATAAATATTTTATAACTGAACTAAATAAAAAATCACCTTATAACAACTTGAGTTTAAACTGCTGCAAAAGTGCAAGCAATTCCATTTTGCTTTCACATTTATTTCTGCTATTTTGTAAGGAAATCTCATTGAGGCAAACTCTCAATTTTACTCCAGTTCACACTAAATGACAAGAAAATTTCATTTTCAATATGAATAGGAATGAAACACAAATGTGTTGCTGATATAGGGCACCTTTGCTATAATTGAAATTATAAAGTAATGGCTGCAGACATATTTAAATATGGTATAAAAAACCCACAGCTTTCTATGTCATGCAGAATAGCTTTTGAGTCCCTTTGAAATCAGGATGTACTATAAGAACAAATAAATACAGAATTTTTTATTTATATTATGAGATAAATTAACAGCATAGACTAAAATGTTAGGTACTTATTTTCTTCTGAACAGTGTAGAAATAAGCAAAATTAAGTCAACTTTTGTCAAAAGTTGACAAATTGATTATAAGTTTTTAGTCAAAGCTATGAGAAAATTCTTTCATACTCAATAATATGAAGGATGATGAGGGCTAAAGCACCTATATATGCCTCTGATTTCAGCTCTGCCTTGGATATTTTTTTCAGCAAGCTTTAACAAGAACTTCAGAAGCAGATTCACATGGCTTATTCCATTTTTTTACAGGAAACAACTAATGGGTTTTTTTTACAGTGAAGCCAAAGCAAGTAACAGAGACTTCCCTTCCATTTGTAAATGCGTTTTTGACATTTATTCATTTTCTGAATAGAGCTGAAAGAAGCAAGGAAAAAAGATTATGAAACTGGATGAAGTCTGTTGCAGACTAAGTTCAAAATAGGCAGTGCTTTCCAGAAACTTCTTATAGTGTGACTATAGATACACCTGTTTTTTAAGTTTACTGTTATATAAGTGTATATACTGCTATATATTGCAGTCTTAAGTATATATTAATATTCCTATCTGAATCAGCATATATTAATTCAGTAGCTTCTGTTAATAAAAGATGGGCAAGAAGATTTTAGACATGACAAGCAATTAGGCTCCAAGTAGGGCAGGATGTCTCTTCTTTCAGCATCAGAACTTGTATGAGACGTAAGAATTCTTACCTCTCAGTCCAGGCTATGAAGTCTGTTTATTCCCTGATGGTTCCAGGTGTCTCAACCAATTAACATATAATATATGATAATGATAGTAAAAGTAGTGGGGATTTTTAGATGCAGTATTCATTAACATCTTATATTTTATGCAGTTTTATGTAATGATATGTGTATAAGCCATGTTGTATGCTACAGATGGGTATTATGTCAGGTAAATTAATCAAGGTATTCTAAGTGAAATTTGGAAAGCCATTTCATACAAGACAGAGTACTTGGCTTTGGTAAAAATCCAATATGGATAGCTGTCTACAGGCAGCATTTTTTATTTGTCCCTTTTTAGGCTAGACAAACAAGGTAGCACAATCTTAGTCAACCCATTTTAAAGCTATTGTAAACATTTGGACAAGCTTTTCCATAATCCAAGAGTAAGAACTTCCCCACATAATAATTTAGAGGGACACACTGACTTTGCTAATATTTGGAAGGAGGCATGTGAATAAAAAGGAAGAATCATTTCAAGGAGATCAGAGAGACACCTGCAAAAGACCTGAGGGAACCCTGGAAATTGAAATGGCAGAAGTTGCTTCTGAAGTGATTGTGAAGTACCTGTTGCTGATAGGGCATGATACCCTGTACTTGTGGGAATCTCAAAGTGGTGAAAAGAAGTGTGGAATTGACATGCGGGGAAGAGAATGACTGGAGGAATCACCGCTATTGAGCACGTCCTGCAGTTATGCTGGTTTAAGTGCAAAGTAAAACTGAAATGTGCATACCTGTCATTACCACAGTCTCAAACCTTCAATTGCTTGAAGTGTTAATTTTCTCAGTGCTCCCATGAGGTGGGGAGCAGTTATTTCTGTTTTGTCTGAGAAGAACTGGGACACAGAGCAGTACATTTTCGTAACTGTCAGCACAACTTGTAAAAGCTCAGTAAGGTACACTGCAGCCAAGAAGGATGCTGCTGGTAAAGCAGTATCTGCAAGCACTCCTACTGCAAATGTAGCCTTTACTGACATAGAACATTACAGCTCCCCAAACCAAATAATACGTAGCAGCTGAATTTACTTTTCTTGGCATCACTGTGCTGATATAAAAAAAATAGTTGAAAAAAATACACAAATCTTAAGCAATGTGAATGTGTGGTTTCACAGTCACCTAGTGCTAATTTGGGCTTTGCCTATTTTATGGATCACAATCCCACTCTTCTTGATAGGCTTTGTGTACATATTCCCTGTCGCTTCCTTTGTGTCATCCTGAGTCATCCCAGACCTTGAGTGAACTATCTTATTCCATAGCTCTGGCTTAAAAGTACTTGTTTTATTTGTCCTTAGGATCATCTTTCACCTGGTGCATGCTATGGCAGTAGGAAGGCAGCAATGGGGGTAAATAGGTAGAGTCAGTGGGAGGGTAGGTTTTCTTTTTCAGAAGCAGTACAATGTTAGGTGACCATCAACTATCATGTAACAGCACTGCAATTTTTACAGCACGAGACATTTGGAATGGCTAACTCTCATCCTTCTGAATACAACAGACAACATTTAATTGATGCACTTTGAGTTTTCTTCTAGAGAATTAAAATACATTGTCCAAGGTCCCACAGGATGCCTAATGAAGAGCTACAAACAGAAAACTTTTTTCATAATGTTTGAGACATACTCTGCAGAAGACTTAAGCTTCTTTTGGCATATGTAAAAAGTGCCATTTGTTGGCACTATGGCCTAACATTGATGCAGAACAATTTTTTTAATTTTTTTTTTTAATTGTGAGAAAGTTGAATGGCAGACAGGAAACTCATTCAACTACTGTGTAATGTAGGATGCATTCCTCACATACAGTAATGAATCACCTGGAGGAAGAACAGTTGCATATAACTTTTCTAGATTAATAAACAAATTTCAGGTGCAACAATTTACAGTATTAATAAGTAATAGAACAAATAGTTGATTTTTATTATCAAGGACTCTCTGAATTACCTAGAAAAATAAATGGCCACAGAATTAAAAAATTATTTTTTAAACCATCTGACCAAGTAAATCCAGATTGGTCTGTAAATTACACAGCTTCCCATACAGAAAAGGAATGCTCCATGTATAATCACCTACTTTACTGAAAATGCACCATGGCCTTTCTTCTAATCTTGTGCTCAGTGAGTATGCAGCTTAAACGTTTTCCATCTGCTCCTATTTTCCTCAGATAACGTCACTGAAGTTTCACAGATGGAGGTGCAGACATCAGACGAAAGTTAGTTGAGCAAAATGATAAACCAGTCCTTTACCAATAATTTTGAGGAGAAAGCAACAGTTGAATTATGACAAATATTATAGTTTCTTAGTTCAGATGATAGCAGTCACTGTAAAATAGAATTATATTTTCTTTTCATCGATAAATTTTATAGCGTTTTTTTTCTCCATGGATTTTGGTTTCCTTCAAAGTAATTTCTAATACTTATAAAATATAGTAAACCCACTGGGGTAGAAGGCAGTGAACTTTCTGTAAGAAGGTACACAGGACCCATGTGATCATATGAAGGATTTACTTTCAATATTCATACCATGTGAAATATCAAAGGAAGTGAACAGTGAATCATAGAATCATGGAATGTCAGGGTCTGGAAGGGACCTAGAAGATCATCTAGTCCAACCCCCCTGCCAGAGCAGGATCACCTAGACCAGATCACACAGGAACAGATCCAAGTGGGTTTTTAATATCTCCAGAGAGGGAGACTTTCTCTCTTACTTTTCTGGAAAAAGACGTGGCTGTGTTGGCATGTTTAACATGCTGGCATGTTTAGCTGAGTGCATACTCCATGGGTAGGGTTTGGAGCAAGGAGAGGACACTGGCAACTCTTCCTTTTCTGGTGCCTGCTGTAAAAAAGAGAAATATTTTAAAAACTTTAAAGTGTTCAACAGAACAGGAAGCTTTCCTTGTTGTAACTGCTATTCTTGGCTCCTGTGGATGCAGAAGATCTTTGGAAATACTTCAGATTAAGATTTAAGACTTCAGTTTCTGGGATGAAAATAGATAAGTTATATTAATACTCCACAGAGTAATTCCATGTCACAAATGCTCCTGCTAGAAGCTTACAGCACTGGAAAAATGAGAAGCAATCTACTCTGAATGAGGTGGTCACAACTTTATGACTTCCAAATGATAATGCTACCTGACAATTTGAATAGATGGCTGTGAATCTGATGGATCATATGCAATAACAGGTGGTGCTATGTGGCACCTAGATCATACAGAAGGTAGGGGTAACATCCTGATATGCTGGCAGCCATGGTCAAGAATGACCAGTGTCAGTGGTGAAGCTGCAGGTTGCCATCCTTGCCAGAGCACCCTGCAAAGCTGGAATAGTCTGGCTCCTCCTCTGGAGTAGCTAGAAATGTTTGTCTGCAAGTTGTTTCTCCCTCAAAAAGTCTTTTTTCTTGTCTTTATTTTTCCTTTCAGGCAGTAGGAAGGCCCAACCAGTCCTTCCTCTGACTGCACACTGAATCCTGGAAAGTGGGCCAGGAGTATAGGCCACCCACCCCCCAGTACCAGCCCAGGCTGTGGAGGCTGTGGTGTGGGCTCATGCCTTATAGGGGCATCCTCTTCTCCACTTTCTACCTGGGCAGGATCCCAGCTTCTTCAGAACTTCTGTTCCTCCATGCTTCATATCTCTGCTTTGCTGTGACTGATTGGCAAATAAGGTGGGTAAACAAGCTACATGCCAGCTGAACTTTCCTTCTCATCACAAATATTCCCTGCTGGACAGATGCTGACAGAGGCTGACTCTTTTATTCTGCCTAAGCAAAGTAATGGAGCCAATTCAGTGGAAAGGATATTTTCCTACATATTTGTGGTTTAAATAGCTTTCACATTTAAAAGCAGTCTCTTGATTATTTTTAAAGTGCTTAACAAATATGAAGTAAGTAATGCAAAAATAATGTAATGTTATTAGGGGACTTCAGCATGCAGCAGGGATAGTAGGCATATAATACACATAGTTAATGAAGAATATTTAACAATAACACAAAAAAATAAAATCTGGTGTCTGAAACTCCCATACTTCACTCTAAGACATTGTTTTGAAAAAAAAAAAGAGTGCTATTTAGATAAAAAATTGGTGTTTTAAGTTCAACATATAACCACAACAGAAGCTGTTACTGGTATATATTAATTTTATGGTTATTTCTTTAAAAAAAGACAATATTGGATATAATAACATGCCTTTATGGCAACATCTGATGTTCATATTATTAAGTGTGGAAGTATTTTTATTGTTTTCTTTTTACATATGTTTTATGTTATAAAACACTGTTATAATTTTTTTTAAAGTCATGGATCACATAACCAGATTACAACTGACAAATTCCACAGCTGTCTCTTTCCTTTTATTATTTTATTGTATATTCATACAACTAATTTTTCAGCAGGTTTGCAATAACTGAGATGCACCAGAAAGACAACCATCCAAAGCACATAATATGATGATTATTGGTACCTGACAATCATTTTTTTTAATTTTTGCTTCCTCTCCAGTAATTCTGCCACACTCTTCACAGCTTCTTTGCAAGCACATTGATGTAAAAACTTGAGCTTGAATTTATTTAGCCTGTCCTATAATTAGTAAATATCTGTTAAGAAGCAGCCTTAGCAATGGCATCACTTTCAGCAAATAAAAGGATTCAACACAATTGTGTCCATGAGAAATTTTACCAGATAATCAGAAGACATACATGAGTTCAACAATATTTAGGAAAAAAAAAAAAAAAAAGATGGAGAGAAAAGGATGGACTTCTAACCTAAATATTTAAAGATAAAATACTGATTATAACTTCTGAGCAAAATCAGTTTATTCCAAAAGTATATTCTTAAGGGAAGGGATACTTCAAGGGAAAAATATGTAATACCAAGAGGAAACCACATATGGGGAAAGGAAGAAAAGAGTTCATACTGGAATACTGAACATTGTATAAATAAAGGGAAAACCCCAGTACTTTTACTTTTGGCAAAGATCACATCATTTTTTTTTTCCAGGGAGGACTTTCCTTGGTGCTTCTCCCCACATAGACCTGCTCCTTAGGAAACTCTCTGGCTGGCACACAGTCCTGCCCTGCAGTCGTGGAGGTAGCATGCTACACACCTCACGTCTCTGCCCAATTTCTAGACAAGCTAGTTCCTTTCAGCTGGGAGCTGGGGCTGTGTGCTGCAATGGTTGGTTTAGGCACATAGACATACCTACTGCAAATAAAATAATTCAGTCACAACATTTACCCTTTTAAAACTTCTCTGTTCCTTCCAGATCACAGCAGCATCCAAAAAGAAACAAGTTTCAGACACTGTAAAATGAAATTAATGGCCTGCTTAATGGCATATAAAACTTATCAGATTTATTCTTTAAGTCAGAATCTAGGAAGAAAAAATGAGCCTACAGTGAGATATACCATCCTCAGAAAAAGTAAGATTCTTACTGGCCCTAAAAACTGGAAGGGTGTCATCTCATTTTTCCATTCTGGTAGAAGTAGACAGAGGATTAAAATAAGGACAAAAACAATCTTAAGTAAAACAGATATGACTCAATGCTCAAACCAGAGACAGACCAGCTATCTTGTGACATCATGCTGGAAATGCTGCTAAATAGAAGCATATTAAACCACTGTTTAGTGTACGAAGCTTGTGCTTGTAAAAACTGTCAATCTCCAAAAATGTCTCTCTCAGCCTAATATCTTCCTCAGAATATAAAATGAATAATAATATTTTATTTATGTATTATATCTCATCAATTGAACTCCCTGTGCTGCATCTGATTAGCCGAGTGACCTCAGGGAA
>JAOEGS010014201.1:11491-71393 GCA_025447755.1 Corythornis vintsioides
ATTTATTATAATATTGTACTTATTAATAACAGTATAATTATATAATAATATAAAATTAATAATAATAATAATAAAATAATAATATTCTATGCTTACCTTTGTTAGGCTAATGAAACCTAATAAATACCTTAAAAGGAAATGTATAGGGCACCAAGGTAATCAGTATTGTCCATCATCAGTCTATGTACACACTCCCCTTTCATCCCAACTGGGAAGGCTAAATTCTTCTCAGTCAAATGGCTTGCAAGTGCTGACATCCTGTTTGTCGTTCAAGTCAGTTGAGATGCAGCACTGAATTTTAGCATCACATGTGTCCATTACAGAGGTTGCTGTGGAAACAGCTATGGTTTCAAACTGAAAAGCTAGTTTCATTATAGCCTCCCTTTCCATTTTCTGTTTGTATCTACTATTTCAACAGGCCAATGTTTGGAATATACCCAGAAGACTGATTTAATTTTGGTAGTTTGCAGCCATTCAGGCATCCCTGAATTATGTGTTTTGTTTTGAATACAATGCAATATAACCCTGGCCTGTGCATATCACCTTCATTTTATTATCTATTTTTATGTTTCATACAGAGTCCAAAATTTAAGTGCAGATTATTTTATAGTTCAAGCAGAAAGCTTGAAAATTTTTGAAAAATTAACAAAACCAAACAGTTCTCAGACAAAGTTGGTTTTTTTTTTTTTTCATGACAAATGTGTTGGCTGTTTCAGAGGCCTCTGAGAAAATCAGATACATAGCTATGACTTAGACTTCAAACCTTACTGATCACACCTGCATCCCATTCCAGCACTTTTGCTGCTTGAAAATCTCTGTATCATTGGCCCACATACTATTAGTGATTCTTCTTTTCCTCCTAAATCAGTTAAATGCAAACATTTTTTTTTTTCAGTTTTCATCTGCTAAGTCAATCAGTTTTTCTATGATAGCTAACTGGGAAACGTGATATTTAGTAGAGTTTAGTGACATTAAAACTAGCAAAATCTTGATGATGAAAATTGCAGCAACTGCCTTAGACCTTCCATGTAAAGGATTGCACAGGCAGTCCTCAGCATGCCAGCAGGATTTGGATATAACTAGTCCCATGTACATTTATGTTTCCATCCTTTTTTTCCTCATCCATTCTCCTTCCCTCTCTCTCTCTCAAAAATCTGCCAAATACTGCAGCTTGTTGACTCCAGAAAAGCACAGCTAGCATGGCCTATGTAAACCCAGTTTACTGGTGTGGAAAGCCCAAACCATCCCAACCAGTTCAACATCCCACGAGCCAAGTCATCTATGTATGTGAGCTCATGAGACGTCTCTGCCAGTACATCTGCTGCCAGTACTTATGTGGTAAAGACCTGGGAAAAGGGAGGGCCATCGATGTTCCTTAATAAGCAACATTAATGTAATTAATCATTTGTCAATGACAGGAACATTAAGAAAAATAATCCCATCCAGCCTAATTAATTTGCCAATCTTTGTATTAAATTATGCATAATAATATCATACTCATTTCAAGTGGCTTTTATATCTGATTGAACATTATTTTTTAAATGCTCACATTCTGCTGATAAGTTTGCATTGTGTTTCTTCAAGAAGACTGGTTAAAGCAAATCTATTAATAGCTTCTTAATGAAGTGAGAGTTTTTAAATACATCTTAATCTAAGTTGTGCTAACATTTTAGTGAGAGGAATTAATTAAGGAACTTCAGATACAGTTTTCATTTAAACAAGATTAAGTGAGAGATCCAAGATTCATCCACGAACACCTCTTTCTACCTAAAAAGGAAATTTACATTATCATATTTCACAATAGTAGATATCTATTTCATTGTTTATTTACCTTGAAGAAACAGAAGCTATCCATTAAAGGATATATTTGCATTTTTTGTCTGGAGCTTGTTCACAATGTTCTCACTTTTCCGTTCCTTGCCCTGATCAATGCTCTAGGCATTGCTGATACACAGCTATGGCATTCACAGGCATATTAAAGATATTTACAAAATTGTTGGAGGCAGTGAAAGTCTGGAGTACATGTCCCAGAATATATTGCCTTTAGAAACTCCAGTTATAAAGTCATTTCCTCTGGTTTAATCAGAGCCCTGAAATGTTTCGAATAGCATTGTATAAACAAAGCAAAACATTAAACAACATCCTCCCTGTTTCCCTGAGCAAGTGAGTAACAAATAACTCTGTATTTCCCAAGGGAGAGGCTCCATAAGACCTGAAAGAAAATGAAGTTAAAAGATTAGAGTATGACCTTGAAAGGATAACCACAATCAAGGTATTGCCACATGCTATTTCAGCTTCAATTAAAACCAACTTGAAAACTGGAAAAATAAGCTTTGTGGTTCCCATCTGAGTGCTTTCAGCTTAAAAATACTACTGCATCCCATTTTGACCAGTTCAATAGAAATATCACCACAGTATTAATTCAGATATCTGATCTGTATTGTGAGAGGAAAAACAGTTTCTTTTTTTCTTTGTAAGATAGTTTATCAGATGATAGAAGAAATGTCAAGGGAAGAAAAGAAAATTCTACTGATAAATAGAAAGAACCCTCCAAGAAAGCTCATGTGTGAAAAATAGTTTCAGGAAACAGCAAACATCACAGGTTTTGGCTTTGTTCAATGGCTCCAGCCTGACATACACTTTCATATCAATGCAAACAAAAGACAAAATAAAAAATGAACAAAATTATTTAGCTTAGTTGTGACCCATCAGTTTAATTTTTATGCACCCAGTATGGCTAAGTAATTTTTCTCATCAAGGAGATCCTGTGTATGTTGCTTTCATATTCTTAGCATAATTCCCATGTGTCAAAAATAGTAGGGAAATGGCCTCATGGTTCAGCATAGCTGATAGTAATTCAGTAACAATAAACTCTTAATGTTTACTATTTTTTTTGAGTCACACAGCAATTCCCTATATCATGCAAAACACTTCACTTCTATTTAGCCCAGCTACAGACCTAAATTCCCTTCTGCTGTGTAGAGAAAGGATAACTTCTTTCAATATATATGCACACATACAAGGGCTTTTCTATGCTGTCATCTTTCCACCTCACTGCCCAGGGACAGCTACATGCTAAATGTTGTAAAGTGACTACCTGCACATTCACAAAGAAGAAACCACCACTAGTGGTATTTACTAAAATGACCCTTTGTTTATGGGTTTCAAAGAAAATTAGTGTGCATACATTAAAGTTGCCTACATCCTCACAGCTGTTTACTGGGCTTGAAGCAGCAACATGCTGGACAGATGTGAACAGTTACCCTTCTTAGTGTTAATGAGCTGCCTTAGAAGTTATGAAGGGATGGATGACTCACTTAGCACTTAGATGTCACAGGTGGGATGTATCAGATTAAAGAGCTTTGCAGATGAATTTTTAGGACATGAGTCCTCAAATGTCTAAAGTAAGTGACAGCAATGGGCTCCCAAGTGTTGCTTCCTTCCTTTCATTAGAAAGAGAATATACTTTGTAAAGCTCTAAAATAAGTAAGATGAATCCAGCTGATTGTAGCAAGGATATGTTTCTATCCCTATCTTATCATCTTACACTTGTCTTTGAACTTGCAGATAACCTGAGTGTAATGCTTAGCTGCCTCTGGATACCTTGGCTTGAGTACTGGAAACAGGATCTTCATTGGCCTTGCTCTGTACCAGAGGTAACTAGTCCAGGTGGTTCAAAAATACAAACTACAAATAAACACTTTAAGTCAGCAAATTCAGTGGTTATTTCAAAATCTCTCATTCAACTAAGAATTTCATAAATGTGGTCTTGAAGCCATTTTAAATCCTTCTAGTTACTGTCAAGAGTCAAATATTACCTGAAAGGGGTGAGGGAAAAAAGTACCTGCTTTTAGTAAAACACCAAATAAATAATATTTTTTAATTATTATTTTTCATGTGTGAAAATTATCATAATGTTGAAATTATCTTCTGACTGCCTTCAAGGATTATAAAAATCACTACAGCAACTGTACAGTGCTTGAGTTATTCTTTGTTTGCTCTGTGATTTTTCATTTCACAGACACTGATGAATTACCACAGTTATTTCACAGCTTCAGAGCCTATCCTTCACAAAATTATGAAATGAATATAATTTCTAACCCCTCTGGTATCATGGAGGGTGTGCATTTGGAGGGAAGGGTGATACAGGGTTAACTTGAAGTATAAAAGTGTTTGAGAAACTGTTGGCATATGATAATGAAGCACAGAAGAAAAGGTTGTCTTATCAGAAGTGGACAAGTGTCTAACCCAGAAATATCACAATAAACAGTTTTCCTCTCAAGTTCATCCAGACAACATCAAATAAATACTTACACCTTTGTTGATATAAAGGCAGATTAAGTTTTAGTTTTCTAACAAAGGGATACTTTAAATAAATTTGGAAACAAACCATACTAAATACTATGAGGACAACATAATTCTGGAGAAAATTAGTTAATAAGTAATTATCAAAGCTAATTTTCTACCCTAAATGTGAACTCCACATACATTTCTTGTTACAAAAAGATAGCTGATTTGCACCAAAGCCTGAAAATTTTGAAAGCAAATGTATTATTCTATCAAGTGTCTTCCCTCCATATATAAGGTCTGATTTCCTCCTGGAAAAGACTTGACCACAATGATTCCCCAATGCACTTTAATATATCTGGAGGTATAGCAAATGAAAAGCAATTTTCATATTAAAACGAAGACCATGGAAAGGGCAAGGGGACACTAATATCCCTCCTCCTCCACACCAGCATTGCTTTCTGAGCTTCTCAAAGAAAGTGCAACACATAAAAAATGTCATCCAAGAAGTCACCATAAGCATCTGGCAAACTAAAGAGTAACTATTGTATGAATTATGGACTCTGACTAAATCTCTACCACCAGCTATTAGTAGCCAAACTAAAAGCTGAGTAATAGATACAGAGGGGGAGAAAAATAAAAACACAGTCTGTTTTTCTGCTTGTTTTTCCTATCAATGTTTATATGAGAACCACCTTTTTAATAGCCTCCTGAAAGAAAACATCAAACTGTGAATGCTAAGGCAGATTCTGTGTCATATTTAGTGCATTTAAATTAAAGAAGCAAAGAAGGTTTGGTTATCACTGATATTTTTTTTAAAAGAAAGCTGAACACAAGCACATCTGCTGTCTAGAAATGGGCATCAGACAGTGAACCTTGCAGACATGCAAGAACAAGCAAATGACAGATAAGGCAAAGGCTAAAAATTATGGTGGGACTGACATCACACATTTAGGCTAAGAAGTAGTAATCTTCTACAGTGGTCAGACAGATCTATTTTTCTCCTTTTGGATAAATTCAATTAAATCAAATTAATCAATCAAATGATTTAAATCTAACATGGCCATATTAACTGTTGTGATTATAATGCACACATGCCTTTGTTTTTTTCACCATGCTCAGCAATCCAAGATCAGAAATGATGCAGTCAGGAGCAAGAAACTTCCAGCAGTGCTTCTGAGCACACATCACAATCCCAAACTGACCATATGATCAGCAGATGCTCAGTTGAGTCAAATGAGAGTTGATGTTCTAAGCAAGACTCAGATATTTTATATTTCCACCTCTGACAACAGACGCAAAACAAGCTCCTGTTCATAGGGAACAAAATGACAAAGATAAAAATGTCATGTAGGGAGGTGTCCACATCCTCTGTCACCATTCAAGAACAGCACTTCCTTGTGATAGGTTACACAAACATAGGAAAAGAACATATCTTTTTTCTAGAAAAAGCTTATGACCTAAAAAGCCAAGACAAAGACAGGGAGAATAAAAAGATGCAGAGAGTTTTGCCCCTTTTCTGATTTAAGAAAATTTATATGAGTATATGCAGGCTTTTCTATATGAATATTGCCCTAACCAAATAGCTAAAGCAGTCCAGTAAGGTCAGGCAAAGATCAAAAACATTTCTGTCTTACACTCTTAAAGGGTATCCATTGTTTCCCATGTTAATCATGTATCTGGACACTGAAGAGATAACACAGCAGAATGAATTTATATTGGGACTTGGATCTCTTTTTCCAACAAAAGTAACTGTTCAGGGGTAAGGCTGGAGGTTGTTTACAAGTGTTAGTGTGTGAATTATAGTGAATTATATGCCTAAAGCTACCCAAAATAGAAGGATTCAATTGTGGACATAATAGAAAGCAGAGCTAAGTTCTCATGTGAAAAACAAATACACTACTATGACACGCTCAAAGCAGGCAGCAATTACACCTCTTTTCAGCCTGGGTTTTACCTCCCTGCTGTAGCACATGGTGGTCCCATAGCTACTGTAGTGACAGGGATTGTGTAGACAAATTTTAAACTAGACAATCTTGGCATTTGTTGGCACTGTAACCACAGTAATATAAAGCTCAGCATGAACTAATCTCTTTAGCATTTACCCAGCTTCTCAGGTGGGTTTTACAGCTAACTGTGCTCCTTGATCTGGCAGCCCAGAGCTAGCAGCAGCAGGGAAACTAGTTTAAAGCTAGCTTAAATATATCCCCTTGTACTGTCATCATTGCTTCAGAGAGTTAACTTTAGACAAGCTTGACTGCAAAAGGTGTTCAGCAAACTACTGTGGAAATCAGAGACCTTTCAGGAGCTCTGAATCAGCTCTCAAAACCTGAAGTGTTGTAAAAAAAAACCCAACAAAACAAACAAGAAAAAGAAACAAGCTGGTGTCACAGAAGAGTAAAGATTTTCTACCTGTATATGCTGAGAGATAGTAGCAGAATTACTTTCAGAAAAAAGAAACAGAAATCTAAAAAAAACCCAAACAAACAATACCAAACAAACACATCCCCTAAAAAAAAAAACCAAACAAAAAAAACCACAAAAAAACCCACCCAAAAAAAAACCAAAACAAAAAACCCCAACCCAATACAACAAAAAAAAACCCACCCCAAAACATTTCTACAAATGCCTTTCTTATGAAAGACTGGTGAGACTGCTCACTGTTATTTCCTAGGCAACAATTGTACAAGTAGAAATTAATTCCACTGAATTATAGTGAATTAGCCTTAAAAAAACCCAGATTCAATATGAATATAATTCATAGCATAACTCAGGAGTAAAAGTGGAGTGCAAAAAATTAAGGAATTAATAAGGTGTTCTTATAGGGTGCAGCTGACAAGCAGCCTGTACCACCTCAGCAACTTAAAGCAAAAGGAAGGGTTTTTCCTTCCACTCAGTGTCCTTCAAATATACTTGCTGCAGAAAGTGGGACTTGTTAACCTTATAACACTGACACTTAAAAAGTAGAGATAATTATAAACAAGGTGAGCAAACCCTACCAAGCAAATGGGCTTAAGTGGAATACTTATAAGGGGTTTTTTTTTCGTTTTTTTTTTTTTTAAGAGCTAAATATGTGCTAGAGAACTTTAATGAGGCAGTGCAAACAGGAATTATCTCAAAAGACATTCACCCAGAGATAACACTATCCAATTTGTTTGTCTCAGAATTTCACTCACAGTAGTGAATACTTATCCTGTTTAATTAAAAAAAACATTCATATAGAGAACATGAGGTTCTTGAATATGAATTTAAATGTAACAGAAAGCAGTTAAGGTTAAGAATGGATTGTAATTCTAAATGAAATTATCTGCAATCCCTACACTTCAGAAAGTACAATAGCTGTACAGAAATAAGCTTGGAATTCAAGGTACCAGATCTCAGCTAATTTAATCTATTCAGAATAATTGATAGGGTGACAGGAACTGTGTGTATGAGAAGCCTAAATCTCCTACTGGAGTTGTTGCCAAAGCCTTCAGCTACAGCTATGGTTTTATGACTCCTTCCACCACAAGGCAGCATGCAGTGTTTTGTTTTTTTCACATTAGATGGATAAGACTAGGCAATGCTAAAACCAAGGTATGGTTCTACACTGAAATATCTACAGTGATTTGCTACATTAATATTCAGCCACATTTTGTTGCTTTGACACCAGTTTCTCAGAGTTCACTAAAATGAAGGTGTAATGCTTTAATTTCTTGTTTTCATCCAAACACATTAAGATAAGAAGGTAACTGGAAAGAGACAGATGGAGTTACCAGGAATGAATTATGCTTCACCTGATTGCCTTCTATCAGTCATCTACCTGGTGTGATGACTTGTAGCATGGATGAACGGGGGAGCTGTGGATGTTTTTTATCTTGGCTTTAGTAAGGTATTCAATGTGTTTTCTGACAGACGCCCTATAGACAAATGAGGGAAATACAGACTAGAAAACCAAACAAAAAGTATTGAATATTGGCTGGACAGCCTAGCTCAAATGTTCACCAGCAGGGTCAGTAGTACAAAATCCACCTAGTGGCCTGTAACTCAAAAGGCATCCTGCACCTGGGATGGGACAGACCACTGCAGCGGCTTACAGGATGGGGAATGACTAGTGAGGGAGTAGCTTGGCTGAAAAAGACCTTTGGGTCCTGGTGGACAAATTCAACATGAGCCAACAATAGGCCCTTGAAGGCCAACAGGATCCTAGGCTAGTGGAAGAGCAATCAGATGACCCAGGAGGGTGAGCCTTCACCTCTGCTTGGCACTCATGAGAGCACATCTGGAGCACTGTACAGTTTTGGGCTTTACGGTACAACAAAGACCTTGACATAATGAAGCAAGTCCAACCCAGGACAACCAGGATGATTGACCTGATTTGAGTGAGAACAAAACGAATTCTGTTCAGCGATTTTACTTTTCAGGTCAGTTCTAACTAACTGCACTGTCTGAAACTAGCAGCCTGTTTTCCCAGGCAGTGTCTGCTCCCAGCAGTGATAACACCCCACGTTTAGATATAGTACCAAGGATTAATGGGCAGACCAAGGTCACTGCTGGATCTTGTGTACCACATTTGTGGGGTGCAGAAAGTGAAAGGCTGTACCTGCAGGGAGGAGTGGACAGGCCAGGTGGCCCCAAAATGACCAACAAGGTATTCCATCCCATGTAAGTCATATACAGTATTAAGATGAGAGATTGAGAGGGTCTGTGGCTCCTTCCCCCTCTCTTGGCCCTTTTTGCCAGCTTTGCTTAGCTTGGCTCAGGTCGTCTTTCCATTCCTTCCTCAGAGCACCAAGGAGGACTCTGTTCTGCCTTCGACCCTGATCAGTGCGTTCCTGAATCCAGTACCATAATCTAGCTCCCGAACATAGCTCCCATCTGCTGTGGGGCCCAGCCTGCCAGTCTCCCAGTGCCTGCTCCACAGTATCAATGGTGATGGTGACATAATTACCAACAGGGGGGTTGGGTTCAATACTGGTTTTGTATAGATTCCATTTTTTATTTATTTTTTTTTAATCATTTTCATTGTAATTAAAGCCGTTCTAGTTTCCTTTTCTAATCAGCAAGTCTTTCTCCCTGTTCCATTTCTCTTCCCTTCTGGGGAGGATGGGGAGTTAACAGAGTGCATCTGTTATAGGTCTAAGGGGTCACCCTGACCCTAAACCATGACAGTGGTCAGGGGCTGGAGCACTTGACATATGGGAACAAGTCAAGAGATGTGAGTTTGTTAATCTCAGAAAGAAGATAGGGCAAGGGGTAAACTGCAGTCTAGAGCGATTCAATGGCAGGATGTTGAGAAGACACTCTTCTCAAAGATGCACAGTGGAAAGATGAGAGGCAGCAGAGACAAGTTGGAACATAGGCAAATAGACACAAGGAAAATGGGTGGTCAGACACTGAAACAGGTCCAGAGGGCCTGTGAGAACTTGATTCTTGGAGTTATTCAGATCTGTTTGTTTAGATGACCTTTTTTTTTCCATAAGAGCTGGACTCCAGATGACTGATTCTGTAATTTTAGCTCTGCAGATTCAGCAATCATAAAAGATAAATGATGTACATCTCTGCAGATCTCCAGTGTGCCTCAGTGTTTCCACCTAAACTATGTACAGAACTGTTCTCTAAAATTCTGTTTGGTGTACCTTCTTGCTTCTAGCTCATAACCCTATTAAGTAGAAAGGTACAAGTTCCTTGCCACGTCATAAGAATGAGGAAGAATAATATAAAAAGATTCAGAGATGCTCCCAGAATCACACAAGAAGTTTGGGGAAGATGTGGGAATTCCACATATGCTCCCTGAATCTTAGGGTAACCCTAAACTTTAAAATGTTCTTTCTTCTCTGTACTGAAGGAAGCGGGCATAATTTTAAAAAGATAAAGCAACTTCTGAAAAATTTACAGCTCTCACAAATTAACTAAGAAGAGGTCATTTTGTGGCAGATTATTGCAGCATGTGACTGACATAGCCAGGGTGCCGGGTTAAAAAATTAAAGTAACATGCTAAGCAAGTGAAAGAAATGCCATATGACACTGTAAATGCAGAAAGTCTCCATATTATTCTTTTATAGAATCAGTTTCCCAAGGCTAGCTTCATTTTAAGCATCATATGTTGAATCAGCCAACCAGTCAAGGTTGCCATGGACTGAATGCAACTATTTTAAAAACAAGCCATGGTTTTTGATTCTGCCTTTCAAAGGGATAAGCTGGCCTAGCCAAATGCACATATAGCCCCATGAACAAGCCCACAACCTTTTCACTACACAAGGTAATGTGAAAAGCTCATTAACATATAATACATTAAGCTTCTAGATGTTAACTAGCAATTATAAATGTTTTGTGTGAATTACCTGGAAAATGCTATTCTCACTCTCTTATTCCCACAATAAATTAAAAATTGGATGTTTGAATTGTATGCATGTGGGGAGAAAACTCAAAATCAGCAGAGTGTGGCTGTACTGTAAAGTTAAATGTGTAGGTAGGTCTCATCTTAAAGTTTTATGGGCTTGCAAATATTAGATAATATGTCAGAACTGTTAGGTGGGAATTGGGAATCCTATTTGCAGCTTTTCTCCAGAGGGCTCACTTCTTAGGCTGACCTGCTAATAAAGGCAACTTCTAGACCATGGAGAGAACTACTGAAGCAGAGCAAGGTGTAATGGCCAGATGCAGTATTAATACCAATTGTGAACTGCATATTATTTAGTCCAAGCAGTAATACAGAAAAGGATATTTCCAGTGATGTCTAAATGAGGAGAGGAGGAAACTGCTGACTTTAATCATGACTTAGTATGCTGAAGGAATATAGCTCTTCCTATGAACAGGAAAAACACATACATTTCTCATTTAGACTTATTCATATGAAAAAGGCAGACCAAGATCTCAACAAATATCAGTGATACATCAAAGAATGGTGAATTATTTCAAATAAGATTATGTTTTCCTAGTAAATCAAGTGAAGCAAGACAGAGATAAGGAATAGCCAGAAGTAGAACCAAGAAAATGAGGACAAAGCTTAGAGTTGTATTCTCATTTAAATACCTGTAGCATTTAAAAACCATATATACCAAGTATGTGTGATGTTAAGGTTAGTCATGAATGTGGGGGCTTGTAACGAGTCCCTTGGAGGAACCTGGCCTGTCCTGCTCATTGTTGGAGGCAAATTAAACATCATAAACCAAGGCAACTCAGCTTAGTATACTTCAGTGCTTCACTTCACCCAGGAAACATAAGACTCCTCTAAAGAGTATGGTCTTTGTACTCTGCAGTATTGGAAAACATACAAGACTCTGGCCATGTACAATAAATAAATTTGCACCAGGCTTTTATGAAAAAATATTTTCAGCTCTAAGCAAGCAAGATAGCAGAAAAGCCATGGGGTAAAGATTTGAAACAGTGCACAACACAGTGAAAGCTATAAAATCCTAGTTAATATACATGAGCAAATAATTAGTATGCATTGAAGCCTTAGGAAGAAAGCAGATGCACAAGTGTTTTTACTGTAGATAAATGCAGTGTGGCTGCTGCTGAATGTAAAATACAGAAGACAACTTTTTTTCTTCTTATTCCTCATCATGCTCAATGATTTTGCAGCAGTTTGGGATGGTAATTAAGTAGCAAACTCATGGAAATGAATGTTTTACCTAGTCCATTTAATCTAATTTCCAGGTTGTGACTGTATGGGAAGGAATAAAGTAACCCTGTGGTATACCTATTTTCCAAAAGATACTATTGCCATATTCTGAGAAAAGATGCAGACATAATAATTCTCCACATTTAAGATATAAGAAAATTGTGGGAAGGGTGTAAAGTGGTTTGTTTTGTTTTCTTTTTACTAAAGACCAGTAACTAGCCCTGGAAGTCATAATCATTGTTATAGATGGTAATAATTTGTTTTGCTTTCCCTGCATTCCCTGCTTTTACAGCTTCATTGTTCATTGACACTTTTCTGAGGATGGTTCAAGATCTGAGTCTTCCAGACTTCTGAAAGAAAGTTGGATAAATCATTCTAGCACCATAAAAACCTATGGAAAAGACAATTAATTCCTTTCCCATTTCCAGAAAATTAATGCGCAGACTAAACCAACTTTAAATATTCTGAGCAGCTGCTGACATTTTGTTATTTGAGTTCACTATAGATATTGGCAATATCTGGGGTGAAATACAGTGTTTCTGACTGTCCTTCACTGTAATTATTGGATCTATAACTAAAAAGTGGTTAAGCCATAGTAGCTTTCTTCTTATTTGGCATTTACAGAACATACTAAGCAGGAGTAGGGTTTGGTTTGTTTCATTTGTAGTGCAAGAAAGATTTTGCATACAAAAATTTTTAATTTGGATTAGTGTTTAAGGTTACAGTAATTATAGGGTTACACATATGTGTGAAGTGTCCTTCTAAGATAGTGGACAAAACTCCCATCTAGCATCTGTCCCATTGAGGAATTCCTGTCCCAAATCTAGGTTTTTAAGCCCACATTCTATAGGCAGCCCTGTAAGTTAATGTGGGAGGATACATGTAAGTGCCTCTATGGGCACAGATTGGATGTATCCTCTTCTGAGATTATCTGTTAAACTAAAGATTGTAGATTTGTTCTGTGTGATTGGTTTCATAGAAGAAAAGGCTAGGAAGTAGCTATGGTTCATTTGGACCAGACAGAGAATATTCTTCTCTTTGGTCCAGGATTGTGTAACCAATTTACATTGATTGTGCAACTTCTACTTCACAGATGTAAGCTGCTCTAAAACCCCTGAAGTAAAAAGAAATCTTTCCATTGACTTCAGTGGCTTTGAGTCCCATTCAATACTCCACAGTACAATCTGTATTTCTCCCTCAGATCAATAAAACACAAAACAAAATATTCACTATGTAGTGCAATTCATCCTGCTCCAGCTCTGTAGCAGACAAATGAGATGCCCTTTATTGAAGCTCACAATGAATAAATGAGACTCTTTGCAAGTTTTATATGTTCATCAATGTTCATTACTTCTCAATTGATTTTCTGAGGTCTGAAATATTCTACCTGCATTTAATATATACCCTTACTTTAGTTTCTTTGACTGCAATTAAAAGTCTCCTGGCTCAGATTTCAGGATGAAAGTTCCCTATTTTTTTGTGATGTGATGAAATAGTGCTGATTGCATCCTTCACTAAAGAAGGGTGGATACCTTAAAACTCACCAAGAATTTATAGGGCAATGAATGAGTTTACTGAATCAAATATCTCTAGGAACAAAAAACAAACAAACAACAAACAAACAAAAAAACCCAACCCAATAATCAAATTAATATTACAGAATATTCACAGAAAACATAACTTAAATACAACCTTAGGGCCACATTATAGAAATCCCTTTCTATGAATTATGTGCAATCAAGGAATGAAAATGATAACATTATTTAACTTTGGAGGTCCCTTCCAACCCAATACATTCTATCATTCTAAGAGTCACATAAATAATTAAAATATTTTCTTAAATTGTCAAAGTCAAACATTCAAGATGGCTATCTACCTTGAGGTTTTCAAACCAACATTTAGTCACAGGAATTATGAATTAATTATTTTGAAAGATAACTAGTTTTCCACATTTTCATCCACTGTACAGTTTGTGGAAGCCACTGATGCAATAGGATATCAGTAAGGAAAATGAAAGGTCTCTAAAGGAAGCATGTGAACCTTTCATGAGAGTATGTAGTGGCCTGAAGACAAAGGCAGTCATAACAGGTCTCCAAACAGGCAGCTCACACAAGGCTGAAATATCTTTGGGCATCTTACAAACTCTCGATGTTGCTGCTTCCAGAGGACTGCGTTTCTGTACACTGCCACTCCTGGTCCTCCTTTCATTTGTCTGTGAGAAATCTCAAATCTTTAAGACACTTGGGATGTGGTTTCACACTGACTGCAGGCCTAGTCTCATCCTAAACAGGAGCCCTGCTGAAATCTAATGATTCCAGGTTTTATCCTGTCTGGATTAGCTGCTGTGACATCCTGAGTGCACAGCACCCCGATGATAAAATGTGGGCACACAAGGTGACTAGACAAGTAGCCACTGCTTGATGGGAACTGACCTTTTGGAAGCAAATGACAATTTAAGCTGATCATGAGACTACAAGAAAGAAAGAAAGACATTACAAGGTTGAGCCAAAGCCACTGGGAACAATGCAGAGGCTGGAAGTACTACTCAAACAGAATTTCAGCAATTGCTGCAGAAATGGTTGGGGGAGCCTCCTGGGCCTGTTAGGAGGTCAAGCTATATAAAAATAGCTGATTCTTACTTCAGACTCTAATTTTTGCTTTTTAACATTTTCCAGGGATTGTGATTCATCTAGTCTGCAGAGCAGATATTATTTGGGACTGGTAACAGCAGCGAGAATATCTGTCCTCTTATGGCAATAGGATTGAAATACAGGGACTGAGGGTGTGACAATGTGGTTCATTGGCTGCAACAATTCTAATTATCCCCTGCCCACTTGCTGGAGCTCACCTTTGCTGATTGTTGCAGTAATGGTCTGAGGTAAGAATATTACCCAGCTGCTTCATTATGTAATTTCTAATTTAAATGATTCAAATTTATCATAGTCCTGGAAAAATGTTGTATTAAAACAACTAAGGTGGTTGACATTGCTGTGGTGAGCAGGAACAAGAAGCCAAAGGTAAAAGAACTATATGTCATTACATCCTTGGAACCAAAATTCACCTCAAGAAACCAAGGAAGACCAGACACCCATTTGCTCTTTTACTTACAAGGATTATTTGTTGGTTTGTTTTTCTTTCTCTCCAGATAATAGCTAAGTGACACCAAGCAAATGTCAGTAAAGGTATCTAAAATGCTTTTTGGAGTAGTCAAACCACACACAAGTCACTCTTTTCATCCATCACTGCTCTACTTAGAGAGCAAATCTCATTGCAGTCTTAATTATGAAGCTTTGACTGGAAACTCCACAGTATAGAAGAACTGGAAATTTTCAGGGGCTTACCTTTGGTGTTGACTCATTTCTAGCACACTGGAGTACCTGTCTCAGTTGGAATTACTAGCCATGATGAATATACGACTAACTACAAAAATATTAATTTCAGTAATAATAATACCCTTATTCTGATTGACCTCAATCCAATAATACAAGTCCCAAAGATATCAGAGGAAAAGTTAACACCCCTTTTTAAACAGTGCTGTTTTGTCCTGAAAATAGACTCTCCCTGTTACTAAAAATACATACAGCATAAGGCTTGTGGCATGATGGTCAACAGTTTCGAGTACTGCTTTATGAACCATTTTAGACGTGCTGCTGACTCCTAAAATTGAAACCAAATTAACTCTAATTTTATTTAATTTTGCTTGGAAAGATTTTTCAATATAAAGCTTGGAGGTGTTCTGTTTTGTTTGTTTGGTTTGTTTTTTTTAAAGCACTGCTGTTTCAGGTTTTGCTGGCAAATACTGCTGAACTCATTCAGTCTGTTTGCCAGAGTTAAGGTCACTGCAGCTTTAGTTTTACAAAGAACACCATTTTTCTGTTTCTGTGTTAATCTTGGCCTGAAAAGACCACACATTACCCTTCCCAATTGAACAGTTTAGCCTTTGTTCCTTTGTTTGGTTTATACTATTAATCTGCTAGGTCGATAGCAAAAAATGTGTGAACGGCTAGTGTGCCAGATGATTGACAGGCAATTAGCAGCTTCTAGAGAACTGTGCTTTGAATTCCACAGATATGTGACTGCATTGCGAGGCAGAGGCTGCTGATCTAACTTTTTTTTGATAAACTTTTGCTGCAATGCTAAAAATGGGACCTTTAAAAGAACTAGTGTAACTATACTCAGGAGCTTCAGCTACAGGAGACCCAAAAAATTGAAGCAGAGGTGTGAAAAGCTTTACTGTAAGCAAAAAACCTGTATCTAGTCAGATCTCTCAGAAAATAAGGTTCTCAAAGCAGCTTTAGCTTTAAACTTTACCTGACGAGCAAGAAAATTTCCTGATTAAAATATAATTTGAGAAGACATTCTCCTCCAATTGCCAGTCTTTTGTAGGAAAGATGGCTAGGTAGCCACTGAATAATGAAACTTCCATGCTTGCTAGTTATTTGTGAGGTTCTCATTTTTTCCTTCCTGTTCTTAATTTCTTACTCAGATGGCCACCTATGTTGTCATCTGTTAAACTCTTCTAGAAAGTAATAGCATGAGTAGCATCCTAGAATGGTGTCCCTATACTCTCCATTGTTATATATTCTGATTTAATTTTATACATTGAAAGCATGTATGTACGTTTGAAGCTGTTCCATTTCTCTGTATATAGAATGTCCAAAATATGAGTTACATATCCATCCCTAACAATATATTTTATTTTCTGAGAAGATTTTGCCTGTGCAAAGAGCTTCATCATCTTCAGTGTGTGAGTATAGGTCACACAGATTACTGGTTACTGCAGATGTGTATGCACCAGAGCACTGCCCACTTAGTGACAATTTCAACATTTTTTAAGGAGGTTGGAACTTGATCAGGCACCACCAGGACAGCTGGCTACACCTTTACTTATTCACACAAACCTTCACCAACTCAAGCAGGGAAAAATCATACTGTCCTTTGACAGTGTGAAAGCATCTGGCCCTTCACTAGACATAGTGCTGGTCTGCAAACCCCTCTGATTTGAAGAGTTGTTACCCACAGATATGCACAGGTGTGAGTATAACTGCAGGGAGAATATGTCACAAAATTGAAACTACTCCAGCCCCCCTTTCCACATCTGCTGCAAAGAGTTCTTTTGTATAGACACAGAACTGTCAAACAATTTGGGGTTTAGCTTTTGTCCGTAAGACTGAAGAACTGCAAGCTGCAAGTAGCATCAAACACACTTAGCATGAGCTGAGTACAGTTTGGTTTTGCACCTTCGATTCCCAAGAGAAATGGCATTTTAAACTCTGAGGCGTAAACCACCATGTTGTCACATTCTTACATCTTGAAAAACAGCCATAAAAACAAGCATGTTAGAATTACAAGCTGTTTGGTAGGGAGTATAATGGCACTGCACTTCAGTCAGGTAAGGGTTGTTTTCATGCAAATGGAGTGCAATCTGTTCACACACTTCTCAGAATATCTTGCCTGATCCTTTTGCAAGTTGCATTATCTTTTATGTCAAAGTGCCCATGTGTTAAAACATTCAGAATAATTTGGGAGTTTTTCTTTTAATCCAACAGCTGCAAAACTTTTCAGATATTCCACGGTTAAGATAATTTTATCTATCTAGAAGTTCCTATTTCATTACATTAATTCCTTTTGGCTTCCCCTCAAGCAAATTTTATTGATGTAATAATTTGTTTCCAATTAGGCCTTGGAAATTAGGTATTCTAAATATTTTCATTAGAAATCCTTGATATTAGTTTAACAAGTACTTTGTTATACAGCTTTACAGCAGGGACACATACTTCAAAAGATTATAACCTGGACAAATCCTGAAATAAATGTTTCCTTTCTTGTAGCATCAAGGGAAGAAATGTGAACAGATAGAAACAAAGTTTGCATCTGTAGGGGAGAGAAGCCATATTTCTCAGTTGATATTCATTTCACTTTTTCTCAGACATTTTCATTCCTAAGCTATCAGTTGATAGAGTTGAAATTAGTCATGTCCCGTCGTCCCCCCCCCTCCCCACCCCCAAACCCTGTCATTGCAAGATAATGTTCAGCTTTCCTTTTCTATTCTTTTAATTTCCAAGCGGCTCCAGTGTTTGGCTTTCTTTTCCTGTTGATGAGAAAAATAGATAAGCAATTGAAAGGGAAAAAAGAAACCAAACTCTAAACCAGACATAGCAGCTAAGTAATTATTTTAAAAGAGTTGCCATTTCACAACCTGAATACATGTATGTATTTTAAATAATTCTAATACTGTAACATTCTCTGAGTCAAAACATGACTTGTTGCCAATTAGAAGAATTTAAGATAATTTGATTCTGCCTCCTGTGATAACGTCTAGAACAGCAACCTGGAGACAAAGGTAAGTATTTAGGCATACAGCAGCTCTGAGTCACTCAGAAAATATTCCTCTTATTTAGGAAGGCATTTATGAATCCATTCATCATTGTTATATATCAAGGCTTGTCTAATACTGCAGAAATTCTTTTGTACCCAGCTGTACTGTTCTGATTTATCTCAGTTGCAGCTAGTTTCATATTCACCAAGAGACACAGCTGTCTGCATCCATCTTGAACTGTGGCAGGACTGAGGACCATGTTCTGCCCAGCTTAGGTTTCTTTGCACAGTGGGCCAGATCTCCCTTCAGGATAGGGTTTAAGTTATGGTGCATAGTATATTACACAGATATGCTCAGTAAGTAAGTAGTGACCAAAGGTACCTACAAGGGCAAAACCACCACAAGTAGCTTAACATTCGGAGGGAGTGTTTTCAGGCTTTGCACAGATGGAAGCCTCCAAACCTGCTTTGCAGTTCAGCACCAGTTGGGAAACTGAAATTAACTCTACAGACATTTTGGGAGTCTTGTATTATCTGTCACACTTGAAGCCTGGCTCTGGGTCTGTTTCTTCCCCAGGCAGGAAGGTAACTTCTCACCTGTCTCTCATCTTCACATGAGACAGTGGGCTCACTGCTGCTCACTTGTGCTCTAGCTCTGTTTTATCCTGTACTCCAAAACCTTACCCACATGAAGCATGTCCCCCAGGAAGGGCAGTTTACTTTCAGAAGATTAGATCCCATCCAGAGTGAAAAAGGTAAACAGAGCACTCTTCTCCCTGCTGTCCTGTCATATAACCTCTTCAGTGACAAAAAAAGGTGACAAATTATTACATTCTGTTTCATAAGTGAGGGGGAGAAGGCTGCAAGTAAGAGGATCTGCAATGCAGTCAGGAACTGAACTCAACTCAAATACTGCTCCTGAAACACAGAAGTCATCGTTCATTTGTCCTATGGATATGCTGCTTCCACCAGGGTGAATCTACCATTAGCAATAACGCATCCCTGGCTCCTGTCTGCCATGCCTGTCTAGTTGTGTGCATTTATTATCTTGCAATGACAGACCAAACATATTCATTAATTTATGTATCAAATCTTATTTGGTATTATGCATCTGAAAAAGCAAAAGAAAATAAACAGAGAAAGGAAGGCAGGAGAAGTAAATAATAGCAGATATTGTTGAATATACCTTTTATAATGTTGAATTACAATTCCAAACTTAGTTAATACCTGTATTTCACTCAATAACAATTCATACATTCCTCATAAAAACTATGAATTTCTATACAATCAGTTTTTTGGCCAAGGCTCTGAGCAGCCTGGTCTAGTTGAGGGTGTCCCTGCACACTGCAGGGGGGCTGGACAAGATGACCTTTGGAGACCCCTTTCAGCCCTAAACATTCTATCATAGCAAGTAAATCATTCACTTTAAGGTAACAGACTACTACACTGCAGACCCACTTGGTTTATTGTGGAAGAAGTATGTACAAACTATGCTCTTAATGAGATCCTGAACTACTGTTTTCCACCTGGTTGCCCACATCCAGTATTTATCTTCACAAATAAAAAAAATTGGTCTATTAGCTCCACAGAAGAAAATCACAAAACTCAAGTCTTCCTGTAGTTTGCAATGCCTGTTGCATCAAATTCCAGACAAACACTCAGCTTTTTTTGGATACTTGGAAGATTAAAAGTCCTCTTCAAAGGTATTGCTGCTGGAAAAGCCTAGGAGTACTGCTTTCCATCAAGAGAGTGTCAGGAAGTCACTAAGCAGAAAAATATTCTGTAACTCCCAAAATCCCACTGCATCTATACATTTAATAAAAAAATGTTGATTTGGGAAGTATGCCTTCAAGGTACAGAAACAAGCAAGCATTAGAACTCCCTGGCCACAGACAAAATACCAAAATATCAACTTAAAAGAACATTTTGTAAAGACTCAGAAGAGTTTTGCTTTTGCTGTGTTTGCTCAAGTTTGTACACTTCAGTTAGCAGCATCACTTGCAGACTTCAAAGCATTTGTTTCCACCAAGTCTTTTGTAACTTGCTCATATTCAAACTGCATTTTGGTAGGAATAAACTTGGGCTTGTATACCATCTTCCACATATTGTGTCTTGTTCACAGCATACTTTACAACAAACTACACTGGTTCAGCTGCAGAGAGCAGGCCCACTTTTACAGTGGGTACCAAACACATTGTGAGATGCTACTCAAGACTGTCAGGTCTTCTGGGTCATCTTTGGTACACCAAGGGCATTCCAGGTTAATGCTCCTATGATTCAGCATTTTTGAATAGACAAGCTTCCAGTAAGGCACCCTCACCCTATGCTTAATTTATTCTGGTAAACCAGTGAGCTCCTCTTCCTCTGACCTTGTAGCAACACATCGGCACACAGATTTGGGCATTAAACCCAGGTGAAACCCTTGGGGAATATGCCCCCTAAAGCCACACCCACTACAGCCAGAATTTTAATTCCTATTTCAAGAAGTATGACTTCCACCATCTCTGACTTGCTCCCTCATTCACCAGTAGCTGTGGATTCATAATTCCCTATAACTTACATTACACTTGCTTTCTAAAAGAAAACAAACATTCAGACACCTCTGTTTCTACCCCCCCACCCCCACCATACTCTCTCCCTGCTCTGAATTCCTTTTCCATGACCTGATTTCCACTCCATGCTCCCCACTCTCATGCCTGTACTCAGTCACTGCAGTAGTCCAAAGAAAAGCAAAGGCTTCATTGTGCTATTGCTTTCTGCTTGCAGTCTCTTCTTCATGCTGCTGCCTGCTCCCACGAGAGGTACCCAGTGATTCAGAGGAAGACAGTAGGTTACCAAACTGTAGAAACACAGTATAGTGTCTTTGTTTTAAACATGTTTTCCCATTTTTGCAACATCAGGTTTGATATTCAGAAACACTTTTTTTTTTTTTTTTTTTTTTCCCAGGGTGAAAACTAATTCAGCTTTCAAAACGGAAAAAAACATAAAGGAAAGAAAAGTAGTAGTATTAGCTCTCAGAAATGTGAAAAAGAAAACCTGTATATAATTAATAAATTCCCCCACTGGAACAAGCTGCTTAGTATAGATTCCCATTTCAACACATGGCCTTGTTTACCACATTAAAAGCAGCTTCATTTTCTGATGTTACAATACCTGCAATTTTATAAAGGCAGTATAGGCTCTGCAACACCCAGACACCTTCCCTGTGCTGCTTACTTCTATAGCAAGGTCAGATGAAGGGGCTCTACTGGCAACATCCCACATCACTTCCTCTCTACCCTGGTGTAGTTTGATAAAACCCCTTTAGTACAGTAAATGAATATCAGATATATTCATTAGCCTACGCAGACTGTTCCTTCTCAGAGTGCCCAAAGAAAACCACAAAATTTTAAGCGTATACATATACCACTCAGAGAAAAATAGGCATATTTTGTTAGTGTAACAATTTTTTTATTTCAGTTACTTTTTCACATAAAACTTTATGTAGGCTACAAAAATCGTGAAATGCAGAAATGGTATTAAAACTGCAAACTTAAGTTTTGGTAAAAACCCATGTGTCTTTCCCTGCTAACAATGACCATTTAAAACAAACCGTATTTTGATGGATTCATTTAATAAACATACCATACACTTCTCAAAAATAAATAAACAACATCAGAAAAAACAATACCATCAACAACATGAAGCATTTAGTTGTCTTTTTTTTTTCCTTTAAAGACAGAAATAAAATTTCTAGGCACAGTTTTAGGCATTATAGAGGACACAGAGGCAATAGGTTAGTGTGCACTGCGCTGTACAAAAATACAGTCTGAATAAATTACATTGCTAGCCATAAGATTAGACTTCACTTACCAGTCAGTTCATTGCATGTTTAATAATATACAGTTACATGCTAATCCATATATATCATTTATATTTCAAACACATAGGTTTCTCTATATTTATTTTTAAAATTTACAAAAGCTAAACGGAGTTGTGCAAGAAAACCAGAAGAGGTGCTAGGTACTTGTCAGCACCAGACAGTATACTTTAAGCTTAAAAAATACAAATAACTAGCCCTGCTTGCAAATTTGAGATATATATATATATTTATTCATATATTTGGAAGAAAAAACAATGGATTTGTTGTGTTAGAGAATCATCCCGTCAGTGAGATAAAGCCATGTAACTGAAATAACGGTGGCATGACAAGCACAACATACAAAATAATTTGTTGTATGTACACTCAAGACACAGATATGTATCCTTTCTGTGGCTAGAAAAAAAAAAATCAGTGCCAAGAATCAGAATGCTTGTCAAATTTAGAATGGTATGGAGGGAAAAAAAAGAAATGGCAGTAGCAACATAATCTAAAGGGAAGTATCTAAATCCATATACTAGATGCCCAAATGTAAAGGACCTGAGGAGTTTGAGGTGGGTCCTAAAAGAATGCATTACCTTCAAGAGGGAAAGAAGGTGTTGAGACTGAAAATCAGATCTCTTACTCAAATATGAAGAACCTTGTCATTAGGCATTCCCATCTATAAATTTTGGGCCTGAACACCTTTGATATTAACACAGCTAGGTCACTTTGAGAGCACATGCCATTAATTTTCATACACCTTAGGCCTGACTCCAACGCTACATGGCAAAAATTGCTTTGATAAATTTGTGGGAACAATACCCTCATTGTTCCCTTATTCAGCACTGTACCTTCTTGTTAGCATAGGCAAAGTGCCATGCAATGTCAGCACCAAAACACCTCCTAGAAAGGTGCAGGCATCTCCTCACAGTGGGCTTCCCTACTTGAGCCTACTTCCCATGCCAAACTATAATGTTCTCCATGCTGTTAAATAAAAGCAGACCTACACAGCTGTTCAGAAAGATACAGTTACATACTGAATATCTGCCTTAAGTCAATCTCAGGGAAAAAAAAAATAAAAATGCAGAGTTACAAAGCTCTCTGATGCCTGTGAAACAAGGGGACACAATTTTTCCTCCCATCTTTTTCATTCTCCAGGCATTGCCATACAATCCCTTCTAAGTCGAGCTATCATTTGCTCCATCTACTCTAATTAATCACCACTGGTCCCAGAAAGAGTGTCGATATGGAATACTCTGCTATGGTAGTAAAGATTTCATTCCAGAGATCCCCAGAGTTTTATAAACCACTCTGTACCTCAGCAATACTTAGACAATGACCTCCTATAGGCAGCCCTGTGGTCCCACAGCCATTGCAGAACCTCCACACCCTGCAAACAGTGGCACAAACATTAACACTGTAGATATGGTCTTCACATCAAGTAATTCAGCAGTCTTTTCTGTGGAACCAGTAAAACCATTTGTGTAACCCCACCATACCTACTTTTGCAGAGGTCCACATAGAATATATTTTAAATTTCTCCATTAAAAAAAATAGTTATTTCTAAAGATTAAAATTGTATAAAAATATGTTAATAATTAATTGAAAATATCCAAATAAGCAAATTGTAAACAAAAATAAAAGTGATGCAGATTAAATTCATGTGAAACTTCTCCCTATTATATCTTGGGTCCCATTTTATGTGTACAGGCTCTGACTGTTTTAAGTGGGAAACATACTAAGCAATGAGGAATTAGATGTACATTATCAACAGTCAGTCTGCTATAAACTCAGCTTTTAAAAACATGAGATTACCTCTGGAAGTGCTCATGTTTTAATATGGACATGATGGGGTCTTAGTTGTATTTTTGATGATCACTCACAACCTAACTAGATTTCTTTTTAAATGGCAGTTTTTTCTTTGCAACAGCCTTAGAAAATAATTTTTAGTAAATACTAGATTACACGTGGAATAGCAAATTGTTGTTTTGTACAGTTCTACCTTAATTTGATGTGAACTTTTAAGCATTTCCCATAACAGAGTCTGTACAAGGGCATATATAGAGGACAACCCATTTTATGTATTTTGTAACACCAACCAATATTGGGGATACCAATCTGAGAATTTCAAGAATGTGTACTAAGTTAGTATTTTAACCACTGCATCACAACTCATATTACAATTTTAAGCTGAATTGTCTCTCCCTTATAATTTATATTTGTACTATATATATATTCTTTATACTAACCAATACCTTTCAAAAATAACTGAGATCATTCCATATGCATTTTTTTCACGACGATGTTTGCAACTGAAACAAGTACTTAGGACAACTGCAGTTCATTCATACATTTTAGATGCCTCAGACAGATGAGGTCTTTTTCTACTCCCCCTTTTCTCCACACTCCCAGCAATACACTCCCAGCTGAGACAACTTCCAACTACACAGTCAGAAGCAGGCATCTCCAGGTTTGGACGTCCTTCAACAATCTGCTACAGCTGGTATGGTGATGATGTTTGCCAATTCGTGAAATCCTGTGTGGTTGGTTGGTGGGGTTTTGTTTGTTTTGTTTTAAATTATTATCCCAGAAGACTGTTGAATGCAGGTATTAGACAAGTCATTAACCAGTTACATTCACTGCCCTCAACACGGTCACTTGCAACTAATTCCTTAAGAGCTTTTTTGAGAAAAAAAAGCCATTGCCTGCTTATCAGACATCTGAATCCTCTAAAATACATGGAAACTTCTAAATGGAGCCTATGCCAGCTGCTCCCCTCAAGGCAATAGCAGATGCTGGCATTGCATTCTCATACCAACTAGTTTTCTCACAATGATTGCTGTCATGTAGATCCTTTTGCTTGTTGTCAGAAAAAAATGAAGCTTATGTATCAGCAGCTTGCAGCATCTGCCTATGAAAGATCAGCAATCCTAGTGTTTGTAGTTCTTTTAAATGGTTGTAAAAGCTGGTTATAGTGTTCACACCCAAAAGGCAAAGGCTATTTTATTGACAGAGCAGACTGTTTGGTGCTCCACAAGTGTTCTAAAAAAACGGTGAGTTAGAAAAGATGGGGTAATCCTTCTGTCATTTTTCGTTTCATTAAATGATTCTAGTAATAGTCTTCATAGTTCTTAGGGTTCAGGCAATAAAGAATGGCACCCCCAAATGAAAATATAGTTGCACCCCAAGCCAAGCCGTAGCCCCAGTTGAACTCATGGTATATTTTCAAGCTGACTGTTTCGATGAACTTGATTGGGTAAAGGACTAAGCTGCACACCTGGAGAACAACTGCAAGAGAGAAAAAAAAAACAAACAAACCAACAAACAAACCCAAATGTCAGAAGCAGCCTTAATTAATTTAAATTAAAATAAAAAAGAAAACAACATGTATCTGAAATTCACACAAAAAGAGCATTTTAAAATGCTCTTGGTGCAGTTTTACCTTCGAAGTACTGCTCTTTTTCAAAAAAAAAAAAAATCACCTTCATTTAGTTAACACAGAATAGAGCAGTTCTGCCATGTTGATTTGTTAATGAACAAATGTTATTGCTATAGTATAACAATGATCCTTCAGATACCCATGAAACAGTGAAAGCAATCTTTTCTCCAATTCTTTTCTGTCTCTCCTTTGTATTTTTGCTTGCAGTCATTACTCCTTCCATAATAACCAAATTAAGATCACTTGTTCTATAGCTATTATAAATAAGTCAAAATGAGAAGAATTAATAGTAAGAAATATAGTTCAGAATTTATCATAGAAGATATTGTCACAGAACGTTAAATCATTTAGAATTAAATCATTCACTTAGCATAGGAATAATTCATGGTAGTAGATGATAATAGAGATATAATAGTTCAGTAGAGACTCACTGAATTACTTATTTCATATGCATTACTGTGTACTATAATCAGAATTAATGATATTGTTACACAGAATACCAAGGAATCCATAAAATTTGATCAGTCCCTAAACTTCCAGCTGACAAAACATTGCCTTGAATCACAAATTTAGGGGGTGGGTCATAAATGCTTCATGATTTAAAAAATTCCTAATAAAACAGATCAAATCCAAGGCAGTAAAAAAACTTGAAAATCATTACTCTCTATATCCCTGTTTCCAAGAAAGACAGATCTCCTGCAGCTTGATCCAAAGGTCTGCAGTGGGATTAAGAAAACCTGTCAAATTATTGTGCTATATAAAAAAACCCAAAACAACAAAACAAAACATACAAAACAAACAACCCACAATAAAAGTACAAGCAACAACAAACAAGCAACACCACAAACGACCCCAAAACTACATAGAGTGAGTGACCTGTAAAGGAAAATACACAGATGAAGAACCTAGGTTTTCATAAGATTTGTTTCATCAGCATCCATTCTCTTTCAAATGCAGGCACACTTAACAGAAAATTAGATCAAGAGTTTCCAAGGTAAGCAGGTGAAAATTACATTTGAAGACAATAACAGTATGTATGATGCCAGTAATTCTTCAGGCCTCTAGTTCTGCAACCCACAAAAGACAGGAATGTACAAACAGCCCTTCTGCCCCTAAATGCATGATATAGCCTATTGCAACACTCCCTTCCAGCATCTAATACTCATATTTTTTTAAGACTTCAGCACATGACTGTCTCTGCAAACTATTCCACCCCGATTCCAGGCAGGGTGGGCACATCCACACAGTGAAGTGTGAACTTGAGTATTTGAAGGCCTGAGACACACTCTGATGAAAGTTCAATGGTATGGAATGTAATGTCTCAGTAATTAACATTGACTAGGTCATTTTTTTTACAGTTTATTAAGTATCACAAGATGAATGAATGCTAGAAGAATTGTTGCAAAGCCAGCACTCACACAAAACACGAGTGGGTAATAGGAAGACTACTTTGGATTACAGAAGCCGTTATGAAATTACACTCAGAAATTCCAGGAAAATAGAACAAGTTTAATTATATTCTGCTACTGCTTGAACCATTCACACACTTAAAAAACTGTAGTTTGCCTTTTCATTCACACATGCACTCTTTAGTGCTGTCAAACTGGCACCTTGCATTAGTCCTGGAGCCTCATGGTTCCCTGTCTGCAGCAAGGGACTGGTATGGGGAGATTGTTTCCAATGTAAACTGTTGCCCCTGAGGGTGTAGTGAACAAAACACTGTCTGGAAGTTTCTTCTTCCTCCCCTTCCACTTAGCATGCAGACTAGTTTCTGGATTTTGTCTTCAGACTGACAATCTGAATAATGCTAGGATGGTGGATTTTCTGATATGGATAGTAAAATCCTCAGGATTTTTTTAATCCTAAAGTTATTGAAGTGTTACTCTGTGTTAGTCTATTTTAATATATTTTTTTGTCTGCCAGCTCACAAAACACAGCATAATACTGGAGAAATTTTGACAGCACACACTAGGGGAAGCACCCACTCTTATGAAAAGATTATGCATTCCAGTTCTGTTTAATTAGAGCATTATTATACCCCAAAACACCTGAAATTTCAGGCACATCTTTAAGACTGTTCAAAGTCACAAATGGTTTCCTAAGATTAATGGAAATAAGGAAGTTATTTAGTGGTTTCCTGAACTTCCAGATGAAGCATGTCTGCTGAGTCAACACAAACTGCTGGGTGCATGTGTGTAAAGTGCCAGCCAAGGAAGCTTTCCATCTTCCCTGGATCTAACATACAAAGTATGATAAATTTTAATCTATGGATTGGACTTGTCAAAACAGCAACAAAAAAGTGTTTCTTTTGGAAGAAAAACATGTTGTAAAGCAGCAACACCCACAACAGGCATTTTAGACACTTTTATAGTGAGGGTTCCCGCTTTTCCTACTACCGGTCTAGCTACGATACTGAAAAGCTCCAAGAAGTGCCAGCAGCAACTGGTCAGTGGAAACAGCCATGCTGCATAATGCTGTTAGCACTTTGCACTATTTTTGCCTTCTGTCATTATTTCTCCATGTAGAGTGGGAAGGGACCTGTACAGACTAGAAACAATTAGTGAAGTTATGAAAAATTTGCAGTATGACCCCAAACGATGTTAAAAGCAATGCTTGCAACTACTCATCTGATTCCAAAGAATTAAAAGAAACTCTACACTCATCTGCCTGTGGGAAGTATGTGTACTACCTTTCTTCAGAAGCATTAGTCTTCCCTCACGAGAAAAGGCTGCAAGAGAAGTGTTAAAAAAATCCTCCACTTTACACTGCTACTCAAAAAAAATACTAATCTCAAAATAGACCATTTTAAATTTAGACCCATTTTTATGCTAGCATTATAATATTTGCAAATTAATTGGACAGAAATGGGAATAAAGGTTTTATTCCATTTACATGGACTATATTCAATTGTATCTGCTCACCATAATAAACCAGAAATCATAATGAATGCTTTAAAGCTATGAAAATATATTTTCAGTTGTTTGTTTGGTTTTTTTTCTTTATTCAATTATTTTATTATAACAATTTTGCTGTTAAAACCCCCTTGTGGCAGGGCCTTCTGATCCCTCTATATTTATGAATATAGCAGTGCTGGCTATTAAATCCTGTATTTCTGTTGTCTGCATCATTCATCCTCATCATTCATATGATTAAAGCTTCATTAATAACCAGTGGGTGTTGCAAAGATTAACATACATGCAGCTGCCCTCTATGAAATTGTTTGTACTTAATAGAACCTGTGTAATTAATTGGTAAGCAGCATGAAGAGAAAGGGGGTCCATGATGATTTTAAAAATATTGCTAGCTCAAGAACAGGCCACCCTGTTACACAGGAAGACTAGGAATTTCAGTAAGAGGCCCAGCTGCCCAAACAGGGAGCTTCTCAAAGAATGTGGAAGAAAGGGCCAGGAAACAAGGACAGAAAATGACAGAAGTATAAAAGCAGTGTTTTAATATTTAGATACAAAATCAGGAAGGCTCGAGACTAGCTGGAGCCCAACAACAGGATAGGAAATTTCAAATAGTGAATGGCAACAATTAATTTCCACTAGTGTGTTAGTTGCATAAAGTTCAGAAAACATTCATATGATGATGGGCAGGAAAGCCTATCCAGTGACATATGATGCACGATGATGCCTTCTTCACAACTCTAAGTGACATGGTTTGGAAGGGTGTCAGCAGTGCAGGAATTAGTTAGGGATGACTCAGAGTTGCACTCATATCTATGGGAACAGATGGGGCTGATTCAAGGGTGATAGAGTCGGCCAATGTGATCAGCCCTCTATTATCTACAAAAAAAAAAAATAAATCACAGTGAACAGGAGACATTCAGATGACTGGGAAAAGGCTGATGTTGTTTACATCTTTAAAAATGCTAGAAATGAAAAATCTACAAAATTATAGGCTGGTGAACCTCAACAAAATCCTTGGAAACGTTATGGAGTACATTCTCTTGGAGTCTATCTCCAAGCACATGCAGAACAAAGCGGCAATCAGCAGTGAACACGGATTCACCAAGGGCTATCAGAATCCAGAAACAAATCAGCCTTAAGAGGACAACAAGGGAGCTAGGTTTATTTAGACTCATGAAGAGGTGGATAAGGAGCAATTCCAAGCCAGCCTACAGTTATCTGAAAATGTAGCGACAATGATGATAAAAAACCAACCAAACAAGCCTCTTCTTTATAGTGAAAGGCAGACAAAGATAAAGGCAATGGACACAAATCTCAGTTTCAGAGATTCAGAATGGCCATTAGGAAAGAAAAAGGAGGGCACTATGGGACCAGGACAACATTCCGGGGAAAGGTCAAGGAATGTTCATCCTCAGAGGTCTTTTTCAGACCAGTCTATCAATTTCTCAAAATCAAATTCTGTCCTCCAATGTATCTGCAATTGTTTCTAGGTTCAGTGCCAAATTTGACAAGTAGACTTTTGTTCTGATTTCTGTATCACTATGAACTTAGGTAATAGCATGGAACTTGGGGCACAATCCAGCCAGACTGTGTGCTGACTGTCAGAACAGAAAGATACATCCTCCAAGTAATCTTCAACTATTATCTGCTGTCTTATTTTTCACTCTCTCACCTATAATACTTTCACTTAGCCATGGTTTCCCTAGTTTATGAGTAAAAGCAACCTGTGAAGCATGTCAAAAAATCCTCCAAACATTGTTAAACCTGTGAAAGCACAGTACCAGAAGACAAACATATCTCAAATTATCTTTTTTGTTTGTTTGCTTTTATGGACTTTCAACAGTTACACTTTCTCTTCCTACTCCTAAATTAAGACTCGTTTAGCACTCAGTTACATGTTAACTATATCGTGAGACCCCTACATTGACAAGTTTGTGAGCTTGTAATTTGAGGATGCAACTTTCAAGTCCAGCATGATCACTAAGACACCACTGTTTCCTGCAAGCTAACTGCTCACCATGTTTTATAACCTCCAAATTAATACTGAATTTTAAAATAATGGCACCAATGCCTTTATTCATGCAACCAAGCAAGCAATGAGACACACAGAACAAAAAGGTAAGATTGCCCCTCAGGAAATCTAACCCTAGGCTGCATTCATTTCCTAAAAGCAAACAAAATATAACCTAACAAATCTCTTGAGCAAATAAAAGTGCTTCTTGAAGGGCTGCATCTCAATCAAGGTAACGTTAACAGCAGGGGGCAGCAGGAGTCTTCCCCCGAGCCTTGTTTAATTCCTGGATATCCTGCAAATTCTGTGCCCTTATCTTTTCATATCCTTGTAAGTAGCGCTTTTTTTAAATACATCCCGAAGCCTAGGCTCTGGCATCCTCTTCATTATGGGCTAGCAGAAGGGGCTTAAGCTGCTGGCTCCAATGCAGGTATGAGTGACAGGATTAAGGCAAACTATGCTTGGTGAATCACAGGAGAAACAGAATTATCCATGCTGACTAAGCCTCAAAACAGCAGAATGTACAAATGGAGATTATTTGATATTGTAATTATACCTCACTGGACAAGTCTTACAGACAATTCAGATCCATAGGTATCCCTTAAGATTTTGTGATCCTTTATATAAACTATTCTGTTTTCATTTTTTTTTAGAACCAAATGGGGACTACACTGTGACAGCTTGCTAAATTAATAGCCAAGTAAGCAAGCTGGCACAATAAAATTAATTCCTCATGGCACAGGGGCATATATAAACACCTTGCAACATAATCCTATTAATTTTCACACATAGGGCTTCAAGGGTTCACATTTGGGCATTCATTTTCCTGTTTTAAAATTGTAAAAGGAAGAACATAAAAATAACAGAAATAGCTTTGCATGAAGAATAAAAATAGGGACATCAAGCAGCAGCAAGTCACAGGTTAAAAATGGTACTTTGAGATTGTAGTTTCCCCCACTGCATGTACTTCACAAAACAATAAATATTATGCAAATCAATAATTGTTTATGAACTAATAATATTGTGAGTGCAAAAATGATTAATGCCATGCAAACCTAGTATCCTGAGAAACCTCACTAGAGTTAACACAGGAGCAGACCAAATGCTTCTGAATTAGTATGCATGTCTTCCTTCATAAAAGAGAAGCTGCTCTCATGAAATTTTCATAAAGGTGTTGATAATCTGCTCACCTGCAGCAAAGAGCATGACTGCAACTGGTCTGTAGAACCTCCTCCGAGATCCCACGCAGATGGAGATCAACCCAACCAGGAAAGCTATGAGAATAATGGCAGCACCACCCAACAGCAAAGCAAGAGTAGCTATCTGCCAATCTAGGGTGGGGGGAAAAACAGAGGGGAACAAAAAAAATAATACAATTTCAGTAAAACAACCCCATAGGCCTGACAGAAAGAACAGAACATGAGGAAAAGGCTCAGAATGGAGGCTACATCAAGGCTCATGTAAATATATGGTCCCGAATATATATTCACCCGTGCTTTTGATGTCTTTTCTCCTAATTAGTGAAACACCTTTATACCACAGATACTACTCAGGAGCAAAGTACCACAACCTCCCACACTTCCTCAAGGCCTAGTTAAACTCATTGGGATTTTGGCTTGAGTAAATCTGAATAATTTGGTATTCTCTGTTTCATCCAATTTAGAATGAGCAATTAAGGCTGGGTGAGAATTAGCTAATGTGTGTTAGATGACCCCCAGTCCATTGTAACTTTCTCACAGAAGACAGCAAAAGCCAGCCTCTGCTTGAGCTGGTTAGTATGACATAGGAAAATAAATGCTTGGAGGTTCATCATATACACTTTTCACTTGGAAGTACCAAGGCCACAAAAAGGAAGGAAGGAGATGTTCAATGAATGATAATAATAAAAAAACCTATTCAACACACACACACACACACACACACACACACACACACACACACACACACACACACACACAAAAGTGGAAATCAAGCCCTTAATAAGGCAGTAATGATCATTAGATGCAGACAGAGTCAAATCTGAAGTTCATTTTAAAACATAAGTTATCCTAAAGTTTCAAGTTTCCTTTCTTTCCCTGAAAGCAACTTCTGGATATAGCCCAATGTATTTTCTAGTTATATTCATACAAAATGTATGCAGTGATGAACAATATCCTCACAGACTTAAATCATATAAAACAAAATCCATTTTCAAGCTGATGGCCATCATGGGTCTATGTAACATCTAAGTTTTAACTTAAGAGCTTCTATAAGATTTTAGAAAGGCACAGACTTTGTGCTGTCTCTCTTTGCAGAAGAGTATGTAAAACCTCATTTGTCTCCAATACTGGACATCAAGCAAAAGAATGAGATCACCATTTACTATTTATCACCACTATTTTGGAGTTTAAGGAACATGAAGAAAAAGCAACTTCTGGAAAAATGATCTCTGTATCCAATACGTTTCTTATTACTTGGAACATACTAGAATTTACACAATATTCAGAATAAAATGCCCAAATGCATTACATAGTTTCCAAAATAAATTTAGAGATCTAAAGGTTACTAAAATGAGAACAAAAATCCACATTCCCTTTTTGAAAAGAGTAAAAGTATGTTATAAAATACAGCACATCCAGTTTCAAGAGGGATCTAATCTTCTGAGGATACTGACACCGCAGCTATGGGGTTTGGGAATGGAAGGCTGTCAGTTATCACCAAAAGGCCTTCATATATCATATGAAAAAAAGATGAAGGAGATTAAGAGAAGAAAGATAACACAAAATATATAAAAGCATTGCTAAAAAAGAAAGATATTTTAAAGGCGTGTTTGTGCAAGTACACACATATATTTTCATTCTCCTTAGAAATCCAGTGTGTTGTTTACTAATACATTAATTACTAGGCACTAAACCTTCCATACTATTTTACTCCTTGTTTTCTTACTAGACTAAAACCCAAGCCTGGGAACAATCTCTCATTGTCCTACTGTCAACATGCAATCTTTAACGTCAGTTTTCTGTAGGGTCCACTGCTTTACTATTATTGGGATGGAAATATGATTTTAGTTATGGATGAGAATGTTATCAAGAATGGCTTTTAATGTTGACATGATCCTTCAGACCACCTAGTGGTTAGTGTACTGATGAGTTAGAAACTGCTCTTCCAATATCAGAGTGCATTACAGATATAAAATACAGAAAAAACCAAACAGAATGGACCATTTTGGAAGAACGTGAAAGGAATCCTTGCACTAGAAAATTACATAAAAAACCTAGACTTATAAATCCATATTGCTGCAAAGTTAAAAGTCATACTAAATTGATGAAATAAAGTGCCAGATGGGTAAACTCAAAAGCTAAGATTTCTGCTTACAAACAATAAATAGTAAATGTTATCTTCCCATTGATTAGATGTCAAAACCTAATGCAAATGAAGGGTGTGCAACCTTAAAGTAGCAACTAAATGGAAAATAAAGTTGAGTATTCTATTGCTTTCTAAAACCACATTCGCAAGATGACCAAACAAGTGAAAGTTACTGAAGGCAAATAAGATCTAAGCATGGGGTTAAAATATAGTACAACTTTCATGACTGATAGATCTATGGATTTTGGAAAGGTTAAAAAATAAACAAACTACCTTACTATAGTACTGATGTGGGAGGTAAAAGGACATATGAGTGCTGGAAGACACCTACACTCACAACTAAAAAAGAACTGACTTAATTAAACAAAAATTAATTTCCTGAGTAAGAGAACCCACTCAGTAGTGTTGACAGTAGGACAAAACTGAGGCTCTTAATGTTCTTCACTGCTAGCTGAGGATCAGGTATTGAATACTATGCTCTGGTCCACAATGTCAGAAACTGCCTCTTTATTTTAGCTCCAGCCTCCATTCAGAGGAGCATACAATGCTACCAACCTTTGCCTTGAGCCAAAGCCGAGAGGGATTGTGGTTAAAGAACATCATGAAGGTCAGAAATTAGTGCACAAACAATACTGAGATAAATTTTCAAATATTGCTTACCATGGAAACTGCATGTTTAAATCTCCTTGTCACTTTAGAAAAAACTTAACTTTTAGTTCTGAAAGCCATTTGATCTGGTCAAATACAAAGGTTATGTTGGATTAAGAAAGTTAAATCTTCTGCATGGGCCTTTCATTTAACAACAATTACTTTTTAAGAAAAAAATTCCAGGCCACTGGACTTGCATAAAGAAAAGAAACATTCAAAGAAAATTGAATCACTACCTCTGAAGGAAGAACACCCTCTGAGAGTTAGATAGCTACAACAATATAACCATATACAGCAAACACAGTTTTCTACAATAAAAATCTGTATTGTTCCTCTGACTATCCAGAAGTGATTTATAACACACAGCATCAAAACAGGAACAGCAGATTGGTCTGTTGCAGTGTTACTGGTATACAGAACATAAATATGATATGCCTACTTTAGAGTATCAAAAATATGCTTGTACCATTTCTAGGCATGCACCTATCATGCAAATAAGTTACTATACTCATTTTAGGAACCTCAACAGTTCAGTAAGGCTGCTTGCTCTCACAGAGATAGAAAAATGCATAAACATGAGCAAAATGGGACTGTGTAAATGATAATAATTAGTTTCCTGGAATCAAAACATAATTTGGTTACACTTTAAGAGCACACATCAGGATTTTTCACCGTACATCACCACAGTTTATTTACACTACACATCCACTAAGAAAAACCTTAGGAACTAAAAAATTGCACTCCTACAAATCTTAATAAACTTTTCAATTTTAAAAGCAGTCACCTCAGTCATGCTCAAATTAAATTGCTTTGTTGGTTTGTAGCTGTAGAGTGAAAAGGAAGTGTAACTTTAGACTCAGTATTTCATCATTTTAGCAGAATGTTAAGAATTACACTTGATAATGCTACCTCACCCATCCAAACAACCAGAAATAACACATCTTTTACAATTAAGTAACTTGAGACAGATGTCTTAAGAAAAGCCTCACTTAATGTATACTGTTTACACATCTGAAAATCTACACATTTTTGTTCTGCACAAGAAGCATCCCAATCTCTATAACCACAGGAAATACATACTGCATTTCTGACAGTCATTATTGGGGTGGCATATTTTTTTATTATAACAACCTGACTATTAGGTTAGGGGTATGTGGATTCTGATATTTGGAAATATATACAAATATGAACCTAAGTAATTAACACATTTTCAAAACATATATGGTGTAAAATGCATTAAAACTGCCATCTGCAGTAAAAATCAATAACATTCTGAAATTGTGATGATAATGTTTCTTTTCAGTCAATTCCTCATACATGTCAGTTCCTTTTTGTAAGGACAGCTTGGTCTTATTGCTCTTTGGAAATTCTTTCTGTTTCTTAATGACATGGAAGTACAGTGCTAATAGCACATTGAAAAGTATGAACCTCCCTCCTTCTTCCCCTCAACTGAAATGACCTAAGGCTTTAAACTGTATTTTCATTCTTTAATCGAGAAGCTCTAACTGCTGTATTTCTTGGGCAAAGTAATACTTCAGTACTAGGATAAAATCAGAAAAATCCATAAAAGAAAACATCTCAAAGTTATGAAATGTTGATTTTAATAACTATGTCATTTTTTTTAACATGAGAAAGAGCAATGCAAAGGGATAGCACTATCATAAGTGTCATGTTTTCAGCAAGTCTCCCCAAAATTAAATATTTTTTCTAAATGGTATGCTACAGCAAAAGAAGTGGATGACATAAAAACATACTGTGGAATATGTGAAACATTTGTGTATAGGAGCCTTTCAGATAAAAGATTAATTCAGTTCACCTGCATTAAGAAGCAAGTGTTCCTTTCTTTTACACAATGCTTCTCCATCAAGTCCTTTCCTCAGAGAGGCTGAAGTAAGAAAATGCATACAGCTATTACATGGTGAAGGCAATGTCTGACCTTCTTCTGGAACTAAACAAAACCTTGTTAAGAAACAAAATGAAACTACACTTTTAGGTAAGTTCTTCTGATTCATTACAGTTTCCACTTACGTACCTGCCCTCAGCCAACAAATATTCTTAGAAATCATAATATAGCATTTAAATTAAAGAACAATGAATTTCAAAAAATGTGTCAAGTGAAGCATTGAAAGTCGAGGTACCCACACGAGAAATTAAATATAACCCACTCAATGTCATAACAATCAACTATGAAAAACAAGATAGCTGAGATATGCCCAATTGCTTCATATTCAAACCTATTTCTAAGTTTATTATAAACACTTATCAACTTAGAGATCTAATAGCCATCAAAAGTTTAAGAAGTGTACTGATTACATAAAACTATGAAGGTAGAATTTAGTATCTAACAGGGCATTTGCCACATGATCAGTAAGATTTCCTCTCTCTTCAGCATGATCAGCACAGTCTTCTGTGGAAGGCCAAGCTCATTGAATTCAACGGAAATACCAAGGTAAAATAAATACTACAGTGGTCATTAAGTTCTCACATAAAAGTTTTCCATGGAGAAGTCATTCCTTTGGAACCCCATCCAAGTCAAAATGACAGTTTTTAAAGGAACTGCTGATATTAATTCTGCTCTGAATAATGGGGATATTGGCCAAAGTTGGGAAGCCCAGTGTCCATAAGTTACTTTGCCTATTCTCTTGCACAGCCAGCACTAAAGGTACAGTCTTTTGAGGCTCTGTAGCTTACACTTCTTCACACTGCAGGGAGAAGCACTTTCTGGAAGTATCTACACCAGTAAATTGCTCTAGCAACAGATTTCCACAGTGGAACCTTGTAAAAAAAGCACAATAAACATTTTCTGCTCCTTATCAGTTTGTATAGTATGCTTCTTATTGTCAGCCGCCGAACCTACATACTCTGGGTTGTGCATTTTTTTTATTTTATGGATTGAGAATAAGACTTTTCTAAAGTACGAAAATGACTCGTGCCTGTGGATCCTCAAGTCATTTAGACATTTAAAAGCCATTACCAGAGCTGTAGGAACCAGCCAGCTGTGACTGAAGGCATCATTTCCTCAAGATGGAACTCAAAACACTCTACACCAAGGCTTTCTTCTGAAAGCCAGGAATCTGAATACATGAAATAAATGTGTGGTCACAGATAACTTAAAAAGCAGCTGTTTGTGGAAGACGCAAAACTGTTGTCTGCTGCTCTTCAGGAGACTTATGTACTGAGCTATTTCCTAAGAAATAGGCCTTCACCGACACAAAGCAAATGGAAAAAAGCCCTCCGTAATCCAAGTTTCACAATACAAACAGGCCTAACAGTGAGGCTTTCTCATAGCTCTAATTCAGCAGGATATTGATGACACCCAAACAGAAACTTAAGTATCTTATGCCAGGTGCCAAAATCCGTAAGCGTTTCCTAAGGATAACTCAGAGGCTCCACGTAAGGAAGGTATCAGTCAGTTTCCATTTACTGTACAAGATGATTTAGTTTTCCTGATGCTGAGGGAAGAGTCATTTAGAGCAAAAGAAAAAGGGAACAAGCACAGAGACATGGCAAAAACACTGATAACTGGGGAAAATCCAGGTATGCCTGTGTCTTGCAGGAAGCAAAATGCTAACAGCTAATGATGGCAGCTAATGGAGGAGGCAAGGCAGGCACCCCCTTAGCTGCAATATACCAGTGACTAGAGGGCTCTTCAGAGACTGCAAGGTCTTGGCTTCCCAGCTCCATCTCCAGCCTTGAACCTCTGCTCCCATTTCCTAGAAGAATTTCTTAATCACTAAAGTAGACTGAAACTGCTTTTCTACCTGATAGACCCAAGGTAGAAAAAGATAAAGCATGTGTTCCACATAGTCTATGAACAAGTATGAGGGAATACAAATCCAAGTCTGGCTTTTAAATGTGCCTTACCTAACTGGTCCATTCCAACTTTCTGTTGCTGCTTGCAACCTTTCCAGTGGCATACAAAAATACCATGTTACTGTAAGGCAGCCCAGACTGAAGGCTCTCTTACCTTTGAGGGAAAAAGTCCTTAGCAGTCACCAACAGAATTGCATCCCTCTCACTCGTGCTCCTCCTACGGCTTTGTCTCCACAGCAAGACAATGATGATCAGAAGGAAAGAGGCTGGCTCCATTCAGGGCAAGGTAACAGCCCACTAGCAGGACACTCCAGGCAAAATATACTCTACCACTGACTCTCCTCAGCCTGTGAAGAATGCACTTGCTAGGTCAAGGGAATGGTAAGGCAGACATTTTTCAGACTCTGCTCATCTTTTGATGTGGAGAAGAGTCCCCTGCCTTCTGAACATGTATGGGACAGTTTGGTTCCTAGAGAAGCGAGCAGAACACAAAGCAGAAACTATCTCAGTTCCTCTGGATGGTCTCTACAGCAGTTTTGCATGAAAAACAGACTGCATTAATCTGCTTGAAATCTCCATTTCAGCTGACATGTTCATGAGACTATGTGTGGCACTAAGACAGCTGGACTCAAACTTTCTGTGTGTTTCAACACTACCACAAGTTTTATCTCCCCGCTCTACATGGGATGAGACTGAATAACAAAAGCAATAAAAATATAGTAAGCACCTCTGCTGTTGCAAAAAGAAGACAGATTTTGCAAGACTGCAAGATGGTCTACTGCCTGGGAGAGGTTACAGATGTATGAGCAACTTGAAATGTAGCAGGTGCTTGTTCATCTGTCCACTGACACATCACTCCTGAAGATTAAAACTTACATTCCTTATTTATACAAAACACTTTAGGGGTGATTTGTACAGCTCTTCTGAGTCATGGTCTGCCTTTACTTCTGAAATTGTGGAGTAAAATCCTTTGAATGCACTGCACCTTCAAATAGAGTTAAGTGGTGCCATTATATAGATCTTTATTTTATTATTTAAAGGCAACACGCATTGCACATCAGTTTTGTCAACAGAGGACTTCAAGACAAGCATAACAGAAACTCATGTAATCTATAATTCATTCACAGAATAGTACAGCATGTACTCAGGCATTTCTTCCATTGGATACACAGCATTTTTTTCTGAGATTAGCTCACTACTGTGCCATTTTAATTATTAGATATTCATCCATTCAATAAAAAAAAAAAAAAAAGAGCACACACCCACAACTCAAAGAACCTTGCAAAAACCTGGATATCCTAGAGTTATGTCATTATGAAAGAAGTGTGGGAGATGTGTTACACAAGCTTTTCAAGAAAAGCTCACCTTTTCTGACCTCTTCTATATATACTACTACATTTTAGCAATGTGAAGAAGTATGCTTTCCATTACAACAGGCAAACAATTATTTCCTACAGTTACAGGTGAATTGGCAATCTTTTGCAATTTTCAAAATGCATTCCATTATTCCTTAAGAAAAACAATTAGCATTTTAAATAGTTCAAGGAGTTCTTCCCATCAAAATGATGGCCTTTATATCACAGAACAGAAAGAAGTAAAAACATAAAGCAGTACAGCTGGATAGACTTTGCTCTGACTATCGCTTATTACTTTGAATCTTATGTGGTCATAAGGTTAAAGGTGAATCTTCCAAGCAATTCTAAATATAAAATATCATCAAATATTTAAGCCACTTATCCCTAACACAATGAACATCTTTTAACTTACAGGTACAAGACTTCTTTATTTAATAAACAAGATTTAAAGCAACTGGGTAAGTTACAGATTTGAAAGGTGCAAAGAACAACAGCAGTAACACTAACTCACTAAGTATTTATTCCTTCAGTTATTTATTTTTAAGAGGTATATGGGACTCTTGACCTGATGAGATAAACATCAGTTTATATAAACATCAAAAACAAACTTCATGTATTACATATACATGTGGTGTAACTGTATCTCTTGGCTGATTGGAGAAGGGTGGCTGAGCTAGTAGCCTACATCATACTAAAAGGTCCAAATTACTGAACAGGAGTCTTAGATCTGCTGCCCTCACAGAGCATGGCCTTGGAAATTCTGTTTCTCAAAGAGGCCGCATACCTTAAAATAGTCTATCTGGCTGCTGTGAGAGGTAGTTAATAAAATTCAAGGTATTTTGAACATGTTGAAGGAGCCAGGTAGATATCAGGCATAAACAATGTCATATCAGGCATAAACAATATCAGCCTTCATTGAATCACAGAACAATTTACGTTGGGAAGAAACCCTGGAGGTCATCTAGTCCAGCTCCCCATGGAAAGAAGGGCCTGTTTCCAAGTCAGACTCAACTTCAAAGTTAGCATCTAAGACTGAGCAAGCTGATCTAAGTTTAAAGTAGTAAGGCTTTTGATTTTATATCCACCTTCAGATAAAGTGTTGGGGACAATTATTAAAAAAAGCAACATGCAAAATGCTGGACTACAGCTTTCAAAACCAGAAGGGATGTTTTATTAATTCCTCCTTCCATTGTATGAGCCACTTTCCTCAGACCTAGTTCTTATGTTATTTCATAGCAAACTACCAGCCTTGCTGAGCTTTTTACAAATATTGTCAACATCAGCTCTGAGCAACGATCCAGATCTTCTAATGAGGAAGCTGCTTTTGAGCTAACAATTTCCCCTTGGAACAACTTCGATTCAAAACAAGCAGATACCATCCAAGACTACTGAGCCATGTCAATTCAGATATCTGCATCTTATGTATAATTAAGGTTAAGCCCCTTCAAGTGCTAGTGAATGAGCTGTCTCTGATGCTTTTGTTTTTATTTTAAAAACAAATTAGAATGTAATTATAAGCATAAACCAAGATTAAAGTGGTTATATTGCACTATGCTGTAAGTTAAGATTCCCTTTATGGTTTGTTCACCACTCAGATAAAACATGTACAGAGACCCTGTTGCACTTACTTCCTTAAGAATGTTTTGTCTTTCAAACACACATCAGCAGTTCTTGAGGGGTATAATACTCTTAAAGAAAACTGAACATTGAATAAACAAATATACAAGTTGATAAATAACAACCCATATAGCCCCATTCCCAAGAATGAATAGTTAATTGGTGTGAAACCATTCAAACATATTTTCATATACACTATTTTCACAATAACTGAAAATCTGCAAATTTCTATGAATAGCACACTGAAGCCAAAAAAACCCCAATGTTTACCTGATTAGATTCTATGGAACCATTCAGGTCTTCCACATCATATTTGTGTAGCCTTGACTTAAAGAACTATAATGGCTACAATGTATTGCACAAATCCAAATGTACCATTATTAATTCTGCAGGAAAATGAAAACTAGACACACCAGCATTTAATTTTAGGCAGATGCTGTGGTAGGAATAAATATTCATACATAACTCTTAACTCTTGATAGATCTGTAAATGAACCATCACAAATTACATATAATACATTTCAACTGAGGTCTAAAAAAGAAATTATTTTTAAAGATACCAAAGGAATACTCCAAATCCTGTGAGGTTTTGTTTGTGGTTTTTGGGTTGTTTGGTTTTTTTGTTCTGTTTTGTTTTCTTTTTTAGTTTAGCACGCTTAAAGTACATGACTTAAAAACAACTTGTGCATTAGCCAAGTTAAGCTTTGATCACAGAAAATAATTTTATGCCCAGACAGCTTGTGAAACTGTAAATCAGCATTGCTGGATCTCAAGATTTTATCATGAACCCTTCCATGCTAGCAACTTTGTTAGTTTTTCAGCTCCTTAAGTTGTTATTAGTGGGAATTTTAGAATTTTCATCGAGGGAAGAGGGAGACAAGGGATGTGCAAGAATACTTCTCTAGCTCCTGCAACTACAGTAAAAAAAAATCCAAACAGGTGATTTACTTAGACTCTATAGACTCAAAAAAAACAAAAAACAAAAAACAAAAAAAAAATCAACAAATTACAATGAGATATTTTGTAATCTTCAGTTTTCTAAAAAATAATGTCTCGTTATTTTACATACTTGAGCCATCAATATTATGAATTACTTACACAACTTTAAAAGCAATGAGAGCAAAGAATTGCTTGCAAGCTATAACACAAGCCCTCAAAACTGAACAAATGAATGAATTCAAGAATATATACTTCAAGCACTAGCAATGCTCAAGGAAAACTGAGGAATTATTTCCAGCTATAACAGCCAATGTAATCATACTCTGTACATTTCCTTCTTCTCTCCACTACCAAATTGACCTTTTGATAGCAGCCAGGGGTCCTACATCTAATTACAACAAAGATTTTTAATTAAACCTCGAATATGCTTTAACAGCTTCTAGCACAAGCTTGTCCTTGATGGTGCCACTTGAGGTGCTCTCCTTCAAAGGATGTTTAAGTAAATCTCTTAAAACCATGGATGAAGATGCTTTTTTCCTGTGTACTATTGCTTTTCACAGCTAGCTAGCTACAAAGCTGTTTGCACCAGTATCAGGCTGAAAGCTCTTTCCCTATGGGGAGCTCTCTCTATGGGAGCTCCTCACTATCTCCAAAGTACACGACTTGCTAGATTCTCAATGGAGGAGGAAAGTGCACTTAAAATATTAAGGCAAGCACACAAAATGGTCTCAAATTGAAAGCCAATCCAACTCGGTGAACTTACTGGGAGCCTTCCCATTGACTTCAGTGGGAACTGTAACAAACTAGCAGAGAGCAAAGGCAGAACAGCAGTTTCTCGTATTTCAGGTCTCCTCAGAGTGCAGCATTGTGTGCTAAACATGAGGAATGTAAAGGGTTTATTCCAGTCACCTCCAAACAATCATTCACTTCTTCCCCAGTAGCTTGTGAAACCCAGCTCCACTAGACTGGAAAGCATCTGAGTAAAATTAGTGAAGCCATTCAGGGAACTTCAGTAAAACTGGACAGGCAGGAATTTTTGCACAGGATAGGAGAAAGCACCAGAACAAATTTTCAACATACAGCATCCAACAAAACAACATTTCATTCCTATCCATCCTCACCCATTCATCTTCCACGTTTCCATAAACAGACAGGTGACCAATAAAGCAACAAGACAGATTAGTGTCTTTTCATGCTGTTCCATAAACTGTCCTGCTTTTCTTAATGTCCCTCTTATATGTGCATACACGCATGCGTGGCGGGGAGATGGATTGAGGGGGGAGCCCAATAAAGTGTGTGAAGGGGAGGCAGGTGGGGGGAGGGATTTGAAGCAGGTTCTCATTCAAGCCATCTGAAAAGTCTTTCTGCAATCAAGGGGATACTATTTCAGGAGACAGGGAGAAGGGGCAAAGGATCCACGTTGCTAAGGAGACACATAGAAGCTGACATTCCTACATAAATTTCCATTAATACTGGGGAAGGAAAAGAAAGCTCTCCGAAGTTTGTGTAAAATACCCTAGTAACTGATTGAAACCGACATTTCTTTACAATTCGTTTTGGCATTATGTGATTTAAAACAACACCCCTGACAACGTTCAAACCCTCAAATATTACTGCACACAAAGACAGAAAAAAAAAAAAAATTAACATGAACCTGTGCGATTTTTACTCAGGCTTATTCCCAGAACCCATACAAGGATTTCAGCAAAGCAAAGATAAAGGAAAACATCTAGAATATACAGGTAGCCTTTTGCCTTTGTTCAGAAAACAAACATCTTGTCCCTGTATTATTTAGCCAACCCGAGAGCACAGAGACCCAAATGGATGATTTAGCAATGCGAGTGTGTGTGCGGGGAGCACAGGGTGAGGCTGAAAATGGGACAGGATTGAGGAAGAGCCTGGTTTCATTTGTCATTGTTGCTATTGTGACTCCAGAAGTTACTATTAGGCACAAAGTAAATAAAACAACCCATGAACATCAAAACAATTATGTACTACAAAATAATTTACTGAAAAATATACAACAGACAGCTTGCTTATATAATTTACAACCTGTTTAAGTACTTCGAGAAATGGTGTAATTACATTAAAATAAAAATTAACAAACAAACAACATCTATGACCAAAGACCCAGGAAGTTAAAGAACGAAGGAGCATCAAGAAATCAAATCAGGGAGTGTGACATGAAGGCAAAGGAGTATGAAAGACGATGGGAAGCTCAGTACCTGCTAGGGAAAGACACCCACAAGCACACCCGGGAGAAGAAGAGAGAGAGAGATGCCAGGCATCCTCATTCGGGACAAAATAACAATCGGTTTTGGTTTAAGAAGTCCCAACTTTCAAACACTAGTGACTCTGGGGGATGGGGGCAGAATTTTAAGATACTCGACCCCCAACAGCTTCTCACTCCATGAGAGCTGCCACACGGAAAAATAATCACAACTACTCCAAACTCAGGATCTGTTGTGAAAACACAGTCCAAGGCAGATAAGAAATCAGTCAACCCTTTAGCTCACAAAAGCGAAGCTCACACCTCCCCTGCACCCTACTCCATCTCGCAAGCAGAGAACCGAGCCGAACCCGGACTCAGTGCTCCCTTCTCCGCACACGCTATTTACAGAGACCGCCGCCGCCGCCCCAACCCACCAGCCAGGGCTATGCGGGATCGTGGCCGTGCAGCCCTGAGAGGGCAAGCGCCAGGACCGGGGAGACAGGGAGAAGGTTCAGAAGGATGTGGGTTGGCAAAGGGGCTCGAGAGCGACAGGGGTGCGCAGGGAGGAAGGACAATGGTGCCTGGGTCTTTTCCCAGCGGCAGTCGGAGAAGGGAGCCGGGCGGGGAGCAGGGGCGACAGCGGGCGAGGCGGAGAGGCGACGGAGGGTGGCGGGGCAGGGGCCAGGGCACTGCTCTGGTCTGGAGGCGACTGGCCCCGAGAAAGGACTGGGACACAGTCCCGGAGGAGACAGGGGTGAAGGAGAGCCGGCTCGGGGGATGCTGGAGGGGCAGCCAGGGCAGGGGGCGGCGGGAATTACGTCTCAGTGCCTGTCTATGGTGCGGCCCGGGAGCGGGAGGCGGCCGAGGTGTGAGGAAAAGGCAGAAAGGGCGGAGGAGGGGATGGGGCAGGGGCCAAGCGAAGGGGTGCTGCGCGGTCCGGGTGCCACCGGCGTAGCAGAGCGGAGCCGGGGCAGGCCCCGGGGCAGCTTTATCTCACCGCTGTGCAGCGTCGACTCGCAAAGCCAGCTGTCCAAGTTGCCGGGCTTGCGGCAGGACTCCCAGAGGGACAGGTAGTACTGGTGGTCCGCCGTCACCCAGGCGGGGCTCAGCACGGCTCCCAGGTCCAAGCACAGTGCCAGGAAGATGCATACCAGTCCCACCAGCTTCAGCGGGGTCAGCACCGAGACGCGCACCTCCTCCATGCCGCTGCCGGCCGAAGCCATGGGGCCCGGGGGAAAAGAGGAGAAGGACGCGCTGCCGCCAGCCCCGAGGGGAACAGGAGTGAGTGCTTAGCTCCGCGCAGAAGGGGAGGGAGGAAGAAGCAGCGAGACCAGCGCTGACTAACGGCAGGGAGAGGCTTTCGCAGGCGGCGGGCAGTGCCTCCCTGCCTGCCTCTCTCTCTCCCCTCCCTCGCCGCGCTCCCGCCCGGTGTACCAGGTGCAGCAGCTCCCCCTAGTCACCCCGGCGCCGCCCGGCCCAGCCCGACGCGCTCCTCCCTCTGCCCGCCCCTGCCGGAGGAGGTGGTGGGGCCCAGCCCGGACCGCGCTCTGCTGGGGAAGGGGCGGCAGCCGCGAGGCTGGAGCGGAGCGGAGCGGGGCTGTGGCCCAGCTGCTGCCGGTTCTGCTCCGCCCCGCCGGGGCGAAGTTTGGGGAACTTTTCGCCCCCACCACAGACGGCGCTGGGAGCCGTTCGCCTCTCCTCGCCTCCTCCGCCCTGAGCAGCCTCCTCCGCCCCCGGCCCCGCTGACGTCCTCGGCCGCGCCGGGGGATGGAGGGGGCACCGGTGTGCCTGGTGGACCCGAGATCGTGCAGGAGTCACGCGTGGAGGCGAAGGGTGTCCCGGGTGGGCCGGGCCGGGGAGGGTAGCGGAGGCTGGGCAACCCCGGCCCCACCTGCCCCAGCCTCCAGCCCTGCGTGAATGTGCTGCTAAGGCGACAAACGAGAAACCGGGAGAAACGAAAGGGCCGCCTCAGATGCAGGATTAGCGATGCCTGACTTTGATGCCTTTTCTGCTGTGACCTTTAGATCACAAGTTATTAATGGAACGTTTAAAAAATAATTCAGCATTTCATTGTTCGTGCATGGACGTACTTGCAATTGCTGCTTCTCTTCTTCCAACAGTGGCGTTTCGGATCCCAAATTAAATCTTGAGGAAGGATAAGTACTTTGCCGGGTTTTCATTTCATCTCTCTGTATTTTGCTTAATTAGCATTGCAGTGTCGAGAATGTCAAGGACAAATGTTTTGATTAGTTATTAAACATCGGTACGTGTATAATTCACTGTGTAAAGCGGCTCCCCCTAATAAAATAGAAACACATACAGACACAAAGTTTATGTCCATTAAGGATTATTTAAAAAGAAGAGGCAGGAGATTCAACTCACATATTTTAAAACTAGTGCTATCACTTATATTTGAGAGAAAGCTATAGAATGAGAAGAGAATAATCAAGCCAGAAAAGCTAACATATAGTGAAGAAACAGAAAAAAATTAATCTGTTTTAGAAATGCTAATTATTATATCCCTATTATTAATACTTCATTATTTTTTCCCCAAAGCTTTACTTTTATTTCTAAGATCCTAATCTTTCTTTCTTCTATGGGAATATTGTCAATTTCAAAAGGTGTAAGATTAAATCCTAATAATATACACAGCTTTCTTCCAAGTTTCATTTTATGATGTTCATAGTCCTTTAAGGCTGAAATAGAAAGAATACTATTTATACTGCAGGCTCCTCATAGGACAAACAGTATTGCTTTTGGCACCTGTTCACAGAAGTTTGTGTATGAGGTCTAGGCCTGGTTTTCCAGTGATTCTATGTTACAGAACACTTATATGTATTGTAGCAATTTCACCTTTATTATTCAGGTGCTCCTCAGTTAAAAACACAAAGATCAAAGCTCAGTACCACAATAGCAGGTGTATCAGAGTGCATATACAAACTATTATGTTAGCAGAAGTTAGGTGTATTTCTATGGCCTCTTAGCCATAGGCATCTATAAATCAAACCAGTCTGTCATTAATCCTGAAGAAGAAATGCATTTCCTTGACCTATTACCGCTAGAACTTGGAAGGAAAATAAATGTTGAGGTTTGGGGTTGTGGGGGATTTTATCTTTTAATGTCTCATATTACTTCAGCAGGTATGTACCAGACATTAATGTGCTACCCAATTGGTTTGTTTCTATTGCCTCATAATTGTAAAATGTTCTTTATTGGAAGAATATAGCAAATATCATTTTAAAAATGAGAAAGAATTAAAATGTTATAAAGGGTGTAGATGTGCCAAGCTAAACACACTATCTCAAAACTGTACGAAAAGCATAATCATGATTGTGTTCTATTATTTCATAAAAATCAGGAGAAAATTACATTAGTTTAATATTATATATGAAAAGTTGGGATATTTTATGCTGAAACAGCACCGGCACCTCTAGTTACTGCTGCCAGCAATTTCTATACAAGACTCAATTTCTTTTTACTTTATTAAACTTTGCTCATTTGGGCTCTAGTTGCATCTGCAGGATATAAACATCAGGCTGTTTTTGTTTGTTGCTTCTTTAAATTCCAGCTACATTTCAGTAATATGTAATCTGAAAAGTAAATATTTCCCTTCTCTACAAAAACCACAGCATTTCAACAAGTTTCTCCACGAGAAGCAGAAGGTTGACATACAACCCCCCCAAAACACAAACCCAACCATAACCTGCACACCTCATTGTGGTTTGCTGTGCCCAGCAGAGATGTGTTTGCATCTTAAATTCTCCAAATATTTCATGAGTAGAGGCATGCTGCACCCATTTACAGCTTCTATGTGTGAATGAATGGTGTGTTAGCAAATGGATGCTTGAGCTTGCTCCAATCTCCACCTCCTGGCCATCCACCGTTGCTGAACTACATGGGAGAACCTGCTGTGGGCCTGAAAAGGAACAGGGATATGTTACCCCACCTCTGAGATGTTCAGCTCGAGGAGCACAGGAGTAACAGCCCACATGGTGGGACTACTTAGTCCTATGGCATGTCAAGAGTTCAAGGGTTAGGAATGCAGCCTGGGCTTCTCAGGCTGGGAAGAAGGAGGCAGATAGAGTGTAAATGGAAAAGTTAAGATTAAGTGAATAGAGGCAAAATGAGGAAAGACTGCAAGGAAAAACTAAAATAGCAGAGTTCATAATGAAGTACCAAGCACCATTGCCTCGGGAATTTGTCTTTAACTTGAGTACTGTGACCATCTTTTTTCCTTTAGTGAATGGATATGAAATCAACTGGAAAAGTGTCTCCCCTGCCTCCCTGGGGGATCAGTCAGTGGAAGGAACAGCTACTTAAATTACTAGTTCAAGTGATAAGGATCAACCCTTTGTCACTATGAAGACCTGACCTTTGCTGATGACTTAAGTTGCAGGTATGACTTAAGCTGTCATTTCACACAATGTGTATTTCCACTGTACAAACTTAATTTTTGAAAATTCTCAATAACTTACCTGGATTCAGGTTTGGAGTTCATATTGACAAGCAAGCTTTAACACATAAGATGCTACAAGCTTGTTAAATATTCTTAAATATCCAGTGCAAAGCACCTACATTTCTCTTACCATCAGTGTGCAGTTTCAATGAGTCTCCATCCTTCTGTACATTAAATCCCTCTTAGGAAACAAGAAAAAATATACCATCTCCAAATCTGTTGGAGATGTTCATTACTATTTATGAGAACCCATATGCTAAAGTTACAAATGCCATAGAAGCATCCCAAGAGAATTAATGCTGTTGTATTTAATAAAAAGTCAGTATGGAGGTAAAATGCCACAAATAAATAGTGACACTTCTAAGATGTACTGCCTGCCTGCTTCATTTCCTTGAAGAGGCAGGGATTCCCTGGAAACACAGCTTATCCTCATGTATTAAGTTAGCATAGCACCATTAAAATTATTCAGTACATATGTAGAAACAGCTGAATTAAAACAGTCTAAATCTTGTAATTTCTAGCCTTCTTCTAGCTACACTTTGGAAAAGCATCTTTTAAAATAAAATATATCATTCTCCATGTAACCCAAGATAGAATAATTATAATTTAAAGCACTTCCAAGGAGTAATATTTTTCTGAGATACTTAAGGATGATATAAAAGTGAACAAGATAGTACTTAATTTCTGAAACAACACCCTATTTCTCAACAGAGGTATTTTTTCTTAGGATATCACCACAGCATCAGAATTTGCCCTTTCTCTGTCATTTTGTCTCTAGTCTGTGTTTTGTCTATTAAAACTTCTTAATTTTTTGTTTTCCATTTTCTCTCTGACATCTTTTTCTTTTTTTTTTTCTTTTACATCCTCTTTCTCTTGGCTGTTGTGCCATTACATCCACAGATCATAGACTCAAAGAATAATTTAGTCTGGAAGGGGACCTTCAGTGGTCATCTAGCTCAACCTACTGCTCAAAACCAAATCTAACCAGATCTGGTTGACCAGGGCATGTCCACTCAACATGTCCAAGGATGGAAATCCCAGAGTATCTCTGGGTCCTGATGCCATGGTGTTTGAATGCCCTTCTGATTAAAAGGCTTCTAATATCTAATCATATCTAATCAAAATGTACTATGTTCCATCTTTTCCCTATTGTCTTGTGTCCCATCACCATACACCTCTGTGAACAGTCCATCACCAACATTTTTGTGTCCTTTGGTCAAGGAGTAATAAGATCTCCTTGAACCTTTACTCCTCTGAGCTCAACCCATCTCTCTCAACTTCTTCTCATACACTGAGTACCCTCACCACCCTCATTGTCCTGTGCAGGACTAACTCCAGTATCTTGTTATTTTTTTCTGCATTGCAGAGCCAAGATTTTGGACAGAACACTCCAGAAATTGTCTTGCAAATGCTGTGCAGAGGTGATGTATCACCCTTTTGGACCTGCTGGTTACGTTCTAGCTAATGCAGCCCAGGATGCTGTTGGCCTTCTTTGCTGCAAGGGTGCATTGCTCCCCCTCCAGCTCACTGTTGTCTGTAAATTGGCAGAGAGTACTCATGCTGTCATAAGTCACAGCTGAAATGACTGTAGTTAAGGGTCCTTCCAACTCAAAATGCTGAAGAGATTGATCTGCATATGATAGCACTGCCTAAGAAAAACTGAGACAAGCCTTTTCCCCTTTCAGTCATGAACAACTCTTAACATGAGAGCAGTAACAAGCAGTTGATGAATCTCAATCCTATATGTACCAAGCTGCCTGCTGCCTCTATTTTCAATTATTTGCAGAGTAAATAGGAAGAGCTGTGTGGCAGAGGTCACTTGAGAAGTTTCCAGCTCTGCAACCTTTAAACAAGTATCCAGGCAAGCAAGATGTTGATTTCTGTGGGGCTTTCTCCATTATGCACAGTATCTGAGACCTAGACCCTGGGATAACAGCAATAGTACCAAGGCAGCAGTTCAGTTCTCTTTCCTTGAAGTGGGTTAGGGTCTGAATAATGCATGGGTTGAGGTTGCTGCTGCTATCATCCTTGGTTTAAAATTAGATTCTAAAGCCAAATAGCACCCAAACTGGGAAGTACATCACCACCTAAGAGCTACTGCATTTTCCTTAACCACGGTGAACTGTCACCGTGCAGTAGAAGTGGTTTAGTACTGGCTGTTCCACAAACTGCACAGTCACTGAGAAAAAAAAAATAAAAATAAAGAGGCAGATAATGAAAAATCATGGGAAAAGTTTATCTTAGTAGGTATGAAAAACAGTACAAAATTTCCATACAGGAAAACAGTATGTCATTTGGAGACCATGATGAAGCCAAATATGACATATTAATAAAAAAAGGTAAGTAGAAATTCCTTTCTTCAAGCAGTTGTTGATATATACCAGGGGGAAAAAATATTATTAAGCTGGTGGCACACAGAAAATTCAAAGTGGCTGATTCATCCAAAACTAAGAAGATGAGCATCATTAATGCCAGTTTGTATAGTTTGTATTCCTTTTTTTTTTTTTTCTTTTTTTCTGCAGAGGCTGGGATTGTAAAAATATTATCTCCTGATATATTGTCAACTCATATGGTCAAACGAGCTACTGCTAAACCTCCCAGACATAATATCTGAGAAAGTGTGTTTGTTCTGCTTGTTGATGCTTGTTGGAATTTCTTTCACAATGTTTTGAATCTTTCCACAAATTGTCATCATTTGTACATCTGACTGAATGCATTTCCTCACTCATATATTTTAACACTTCTCATATGCCCTTGAGCATCAACAGAAATGCATTTTTCATTGCCTGGATTGATGTTGCTGGTTTTTTTCATTGCATTTATAACGTGACATTCATTTTTGTTCTGGTTTGTGTTGGTTCTTTTCTCCCAATATTCCACTTAAAATGGCAAAGTATTTAGAGAGAGCAAGCTGGTTCACTTTATTCAGCTGTATTAAGAGAATGCCTCTAACTGCAATGTTAGAGTGAATCTAATTAAAATTAAGGACAAAAATAAGCATTTGAAAACAGCGTTATTGGGAATTTCCAAAACATAGAATAAAGTCAAGATTTGTGATTTAGCTATGCACCTTTATTACTTTGGTTAATGTGAAGGTCACCAAGAAAGCCATTTCCAACATCTGTACTATGGATATAGCTTCCTTTTTAGTGGAAAGGACAGAAAAGGCTTGAAGTTTTGCTGCTGTACCATGTGTGAGACTGATCCCAGGTCTGTGCTCCCTCAGGCTTTTACCTTCCTGTGGTCCTTCAGGCATGCCAAATACCAGGCACAAGTTGTCCCCCCCGGCAGCAGTCCTGCAGTTCGCTCTTCCTAAACTTCAGCCCTTTGTCTCCTTACATTTCCTCTCTTTCTTTGTTGCCCTTAAGTAGAAATGCAGATGAGAAAGGGCAACTAATGCTTGTTAAGGACAATCCTGGAGGCTAATTCTAATTTTTTTTTTTCCTCCCTCTGTTAGTAGCCTAGTAAGACTATTGTTTAAATATTATATGGGAGAATTACAGTCATATTCTTATGTTCTTTGTCCTGCCTTCAAGCAAATTATTCAGATCTTTCTTCTAAATGAAGGAAAGGACAGTCTCCTGGGTGGTTTTTTTTGATACCCTGAGAATTTATAATGTAAGTTTTAGGTCCATCCTATTTTTTTTTTGTAATTTCCTATTCTTGTACCCTATCAGATTCATGCATGTTTAACATTTGAGAAAAAGAAAACTGAGACCTAAAAGTACCCTTCAGCAAATAGGGAAAATTTTAGAAGACTGAGAAAATTGATGTTCATTAGGCCATTTCTCTAGATCAATTTTTAAGAGTTTTATTCATCAAAATCCTTCATTTTCATAAATAAACAATTGTAAAAAGAAGTTTCAAAACTATTTTTAAATCAGGAAAAATAATTTAAGTTTCAGCAAAAAAAACCAGTTTCAGCCAAAAAAAAAAATCTCTCATGGAAGGTGACTTACACTTTCTTTTAATCTGTGCATCTCTCCACTAGCTGGTTAGGTAAATTGCTCATTTCCCTGGTCCACTTAATTTGGTCAATCTGGTCAACAAATATCCACTGTTACATCACTGAAAAAATAAAAATAAGCTAAATCTGTTTACCACAGTCCTGTGTTTCTTCCTGCACTGGGTCTGCACATAAAGAAGTATGAAGAATGAAGGAGGCTGTCACGGTCTATTGAGAGATGTCAAGCCACATTTGATGTCTTCAAGATCTTTGTTCACTTGAAGTAAAACATTAGTTATGAAATGAGGAACCAAAGAGCTGTTGAAGAATGTGAAATTAGTAGAAACAGCAGTAACAATACAGCTTACAAAAATTTAATTTATCATTCAAAAGACAAAAGTAGCTCACACCGATGTCCAGTGTATTAAATCTACTTTCACTGGAGCACGAAGAATGTACCAGTCAATTACTCCTGGAGAGAAAAGCCATATGTCAAATACATTATATGATAGATTGAAGAAAAATCACTTTGACTAGCATGAAAATTAAGCCCAGGCCCAGCTTCTTTGCATACCCCAAACTCGTATTGATTTGAGTAGATTAATATGTTAGGAATGCAGGTACAAAACAAACACTGGTAATAAATATCCTATACCTTTCTGCAGTATCTTTTCATTCCCCTTTCTCCTCTTTGCAGCCCCTTGAAACATATGTGTTTTCATATTGCTTTTTAAAAATCAATAAACAAAATTTAAAGTTGCTTTTCCATTACAGGAGTGCAGAGGTGCATTAAGTTTTTCCATGTTCTTTTATCACTTACAGGAACATTATCTAATCCCCACAGCTTTATGCCCTTCTGCGTCCACAGTGAGATGACAGCAAACTGCTGGCACCAGCATTGCTAGTTTTGCTCTGCTGCTGGAGTCCTGACTGTAGGCAGCGTATGCAGAGGCACACTAAGAACAGATGCCTGTGGCATACTGCTCATTTTGAGATGAACCTTTATACACCTTTTGCACTGTGCAACCCTCCATCTCAAAACGTGGAGATGGAAATTGACTTTCTTTTCTAAGTAGGATTCAACTGCTTGAAGTGCCACATCTGTGTGAATAGTGAAGGGACCAATTAACAAAGCAATGCACCCTAAATGTACAAGGAGAATTAGGGGAGACGTGCTGGGTCTCACCTTTGCATGAAGACAGTTGCAGGTTTGCAGTGCCAAGTCTGGGGTCTGAGAAAAACAGATTATTTGACCATGTTGCACACTATGTGTGGCTCTCTAAAAATGGCATTTGGGCTTCAAAATGTGACTGGAAACTGTCGCACTATACCAAAAACAAATTAATTCCCAGCACTGTGACAGAAGGGTGTGATCTAGGAGTTGGTGGGAAGAGTTTTTTCTTTTTTGCCCAAATGAATTCTTAGCCCGCTAGTGAAATAGTGTGCCTGACAGGGAAGTTCTCCATGTGAATGTCAATGATTTTACAGCAGTGTTCAGTCAGCCTCTCATCTATAGCAGTTCACTTTACCTTATTTTGGTAGAATGCAGTGCCATAAAGGTATCCGATACAGAAGCAGAAAAAAAAAAAGTCTGACCTCTTTTATGCTTAACAGCACCAATTTCCACACTGAAAGGGTTATTCACATACTTGAGGTTAGACATGTCTTCAATGCCCTGGCAAGGGCAGATGTTTCCCTTTTTGTGCTCCATCTGGCAGACAACAGTGCTAGAACCAGCCTCACAGGCTGCCAGAAGAAAGTTAGTGAAAAGCAGAACTTTTAAATACTGCATAATTTGGCCTGACTATTACCAATGAAAATAGAAATTAATTTCAAAGTATTTACCCATAATTCTCCACTCCTTGCATTTTTAAGCGAGTTACTAACTGTTGTCTACAGCCACCCAAAGTATTAAATTTATGTTGTTTTGTTTTGATTTTTATTTTAAGTTTCAGCTTTATGGAAATTGTGTGACATTTTTGAGGGTTGGGATCAGATTCAAACTGTCTGTGCCATAATTATTTTCAAACCTTGCTGAATTTTGTGACAACTTTAGCCTAATGCCAGTATTTCTGTTTAGCACATAAGCATGAGATGGTGCCCTGTATGAACAAGTGTAAGTGGACATGATAAACTGGCATATCCATACTGACTTGGAGTGAATCCATGTCCCTGGCTTCAAAACTATGTAAATTAAGGTTTGTCATACTGAATTCATCTCCTCTTCCTACTCCAGCAAAGCAGTAAGAAGAAGAATGTGAACTTCAAAATGTAGTAGCAACATATAGGGTTATTTTTTCAAATTGATTTCTTAATTAAAATTAATGAATTTTATGGCAAAAGGACTTAGAATTTGAAATAGCCATGCAATTTAGAGACAATAATTTCTGTCAAATATTCATCAGCCTTCCTATCTCAAAGCATTTTAAAATTATGACTCTGACTTCCACTATTTTTATTGATTTCTCGTATTGATGATCCATATGCATATGCTCTTCCTTTTGGTGGCTGTTACATTTGTATTTGGGAATTTTTTTAAAAAAAACAATGTAATGTGTAGCAGGAGTTAAATAAGGTTTTCTGAAAGCTCCTGTATCAAGCTAACCTTTCGTACACAGGAGGCTGGGAACTCTGCCTTTTCATCCTTCCAAATCCCTTTGCACTGATAGCTATGAGAAAAGCTGATGAAGAGTTGGAGAGGTAAAAAGGAGAAATGCACTGGAAATTTAAGAAGACTGGAGTAGAAGTTGAAAATGTTAAATCTCAAGAATCCTAAACACAGATTGTAAAAATAATACAAAGAATAGCAGGAATACCTACAAAACTATGCAAAGAATGATTATGTACAAGGGTGTACTCACAATGTTCAAGAAGGAGCAGCAAAGTTAAACAAACTGAAGTGTTGAAGTATCAATATAATACAATGGGATTTGTAATGCCTATGACAATGTTTAAAGTAATCTGTTGTGGAAACTCAGATACACTTATGTTACTGAAGTCAAGGGTTTGAATATCTGATAGTCTGTATGCCCTCTGTGACTGACACACAAAGATGAAAAAAACTGATGGTCATTTAATAGTCACATTGTACTAAAAAAAAGGTCACATTTAAAGGAGAATGGAAAGAGCAAAAGGAAACACATGACGGGTTTTTTTTATGCAGTTCATAGTGTGATCAAACTTTATGTGGGGTTTTTTTTTAAGAATATAAGTTAGGATAAATAATAGATGCAAGACATCCTAAATTTTCTGAGCAAAGTCTAATACTAATGAAAGCTATAACTCAGTTCACAGCGTAAAGATAACAAACCCACTAACTCATTAAAAAAATAGCTCTAGAATGTATATGCTGGTCTTACAGGAGATACCACATCCTATAACACTGACATTATAAATATGAGAATGACAAAACTGAGAGAAGCAATGGGACTAAGCTCATACCGTAACAATGAAGATCCATAAAGTGTGAAGGCAAAGAATATTTATAGGAAGAAAGACATTGGAAACCTGCAAAAGACAAGGGAGGACACCAACCTACAGTTTAAATAAAATATATGTCAAGCAAAAGAGGCAGAATGAAGGAAATCAAATATGTGATAATGCATCTATGTCACCTAGAAACCCACTGAGCAGTCTTGAATAAAATGCTATTACTGCGGGATTATGCCATAGTTCTTCATGTAGTATCACCAGTAAAGAAAGATGACATAATTGAGTCTGAATTTAGGTAAATGTGATTACATTTATTTTAAATATAAAATTACAATTGCAACAGCTGTTACCACTATTCAAAATACAAGCACATAAGGAAGAAAATATGCAAACCTCCAGTGTGACTATTCAGTAGTCCATGAGCACATTTTTTTTTCCATTTTTGGTAAAACTTTCAGAATACTAGGCAATGTGACATTGCCTATGGGATTATCAGCCATATAAATTCTTCACATATCCACTAAACAGTCTAAAAGACCATATAAAGCCAGCTATCCAGGTGATATATTTGCAAATCTTTCAAGTCTCTGAAAGAGGAAGTACAAAACAGAGGTGATAGTACCAGCACTGTCTTTGCTTTAAACTTTCTTAATGTTTAGAATAAAGGTGCTTAAAATAACAGTTAGTAGTTAGAAATTAAATACCTTTAACAATATTTAATTAAAAATGGACAATTATTATTTGAATGCATTTGCATACTGGAGGACAAAAAAAAAAAAAAAGTTAAAAGACATGTGGGATTAAAGTGAAAAAATAAAATACAAGGATGTTCTGGTCCTTGAAAAATAATTTAAGTATTGATAGATAGTGATAGAGGGAGGGGTAGGAATTAACCCATTCCAAAAATGGAAAGTTTCATTTTCAGGGGAACAGTAGCTACTGACTATTTCCAGTAATTTCTTATCTTGTGAGAATGAAGTCAAGAAATACAGACCAACCTCCTACCAGCAGAGTCATCTTGCTGTCTGAAGCATCCAAAGAAGACAAAAAGGCAGCAGAGTAGTAGGAGCAGAAGAATATCGGTGTTAGCATTCTGTACATTGCATAGGTAAAAATTCTGGAAGGCACACAAGTTCCCTTTCTATATGCTGAAGAGATCAATGTAATGAATATTTTATGTCCTTTTGGATGGAGTATGAAGTCTAAGTGACATTTTTGCCCATCTTATATCTCAAACTCATATGTTATCTAGAAGATGATTAATTGATAGACTCCAAAATACTGTAATTGAAACAATATACATTTTATACAGACAGAAGAGGATAATGAAGCAGAAACATATAATTAGGATTATTTACATTATATCATAAAATTGGTTGGGTAATTAACACTTTTTTTTTTTTAATGTCAGTAATTTTGTTCAAATAAAAGGGTGTGCATATGTTTTCATGTATTAGTGGTGCATATATATATGTGTATATATATATATTATAAAAGTTTATAATGTTTTAAATCTTGTTGCATCTTTACACATCTGTCATTTAGTTAAAAACAATCACTTACCAGAGAAATGTCTCATTGTTTCATCCTCAAGCATTAATGATCTCTTCAAACCTTCACCTTGTCTAAAGCCAAGGCTGGACAATGTTACATCCATCTGCAGTACTGTGGTTTGTGGGTTGTTTTTTTTTTAAGGTTGACTGGACAGCTGACAACTGCAGATCATCTGGATTTCTTATCCAGATGGCATCAGTCCACCCTGCAATTAAGTGCTTTAATGCTCCTGGAAGCAAATTCATTGCTGATCTCCAGATAGGCCTGAGCCTGGGAGGTCCCCGAGTATCTCACTAAAATCGGTTTGGTATCCAATGCTGATTCATATAGCTGAAAAGGCGTATTACTTAGTTAAATGCTTTCTTTTAGATATGTACAATTTGACTCATGGTAATTAAGGGCCTAAGTCTGCTCAAGCTAATTTTAATGTCAAAACCCCAGTTAACATCACTGGAAAGGATAGAGAGTTCTGGTGGCCTTGCTAGGTGCCTATTGTCTACACACACAGGAACTGCTTCATCCATCACTGACACTCAGCTGTCAATGACCTGTCTAGAATAGATGTCATCACTAGTAAAATGTCATTTTATTATTTGCCTTCCAGAAGAACCCCAAGACTTCTTGCTGGATTTGTGGTTGTCATTTTATTTCCAGAGTTATAATGTCCTTAAGTGTACATCTTCCAATCTGTGGTATGATGCTTTCTCTGGAAAAAAAAAACCAAAACATTAAACTCTTCTGTAAATAGAATGCTATATTTTTTTCAGTGTATAAAAATAAATACATATAAAGTAACCATGTCTGATTTTATGAATCCTAATGGTGGCAGACAAGGGCTCTTTTCAGTTCCCTGTAGAGTGTGGATAAATGTGGTCTGAGCATAATCTACATGTTGGAGTTCTCCTTAAAGCATGGCAGAAACAATTCTCCATCATCACTCGAGCAGCTTTACAATTATGGATTTATTCTTTCATTGAAGAGAAAGAGAAAAATGTCCTGAGATCACAACCTGATGAAGACATCCCCAGCTAGCCATACAGACTCTTGTTATTTATAGGAGGAGTTTCAGATGCTGCTAATTTTTGCTGGTGGCTATGGCTGCAGCCTCTGGTGAGGCTCAGAGGTGTTGCACATGTGGAGACATAAATACACTTTGCCCTTCATAGAGGCAGCTTTATATTGGAAGGAAAATGCAGAGCACCCTGCAACAGCAGAGTGAGCGAGGGGATGTGCCCCTCACGTGTGATTGCCACTGTAGGGCTCTTTAAGGAGCTTTTAAGCACTCAACCTCAGCTCCACAGAGTTAAGTATTTTCACTTTTCTGATGTCTATTTCAAATGTGTTGGTTTTTAAAAAATAAAAAACAAAAACTTTGCTTCTTTGCAATCAAAGGAAACTCTCTTTACTTCATTTTCTCCTTCACTAAATTAAAAACAACACATTTAAGATTAACTGCATGTGAGGTCACGCAGAGCAGCCAACATTCCCATGACTTTGGACACCAGATGGTCTCTAGGAAAATATTATGACTTATTGGCACATTTTAGTACCAAGTATAATGAGTTTAGAGAAAATAGTGTGATATAAGCCTGGGATTTAACAGGAGAGCTGAGCATAAACAGCCCCACTGACTGCTGACATCCAGCAATGCTTATTATTACTCGTGAAGATGGGAATTTTCAGTGTTCCTCAGCAGGAACCTTAATTTCCAGCCTATAAATTAAAAGGTTTCTTGCAAAAGTTCAAACATGCATCATGATGAAAATAAGCCATAAAATATACTTTTATTTCCTGTTTTGTTATTGTCTATTATTTGCTATTTATGACACACATTTCAAAGCAAGGTTCAAAACCTGAATTAAAGATTACTTATATATTTTCTAATTCCCATTTCTGGGAAATTTTATAGTTACAAGTAGCATTCATATGGATTTGAGGGCTTATCATGGGATTTTCTGCTAATAAATGTAATTCAGTAGTATGTTCTTCGGTGCACATATATAACTAGGTTTTTCCAATATTGTGTCTGCCAGAGTATTTTTAAAGTATCCACTCAGATCAAATATAACTTAAATGTATCCCTCACTTCAGTAGGAATATATTATTTATAAATGGTTGTGTGTTTGCTTCCTGTGTCTAATATTTCAGATTTGGCTACTTGGGAGATCTTT